>JAXCGZ010004317.1:17500-37500 GCA_037179515.1 Halocaridina rubra
ATATTTATATATATATATATATATATATATATATATATATATATATATATATATATATATATATATATATATATATATATATATATATATATATATATATATATATATATATATATATATATTATATATATATATATATATATATATATATATATATATATATATATATATATATATATATATATATATATATATATATATATATATATATATATATATATATATATATATATATATATATATATATATATATATATATATATATATATATATATATATATATATATATATATATATATATATATATATATATATATATATATATATATATATATATATATATATATATATATATATATATATATATATATATATATATATATATATATATATATATATATATATATATATATATATATATATATATATATATATTATATATATATATATATATATATATATATATATATATATATATATATATATATATATATATATATATATATATATATATATATATATATATATATATATATATATATATATATATATATATATATATATATATATATATATATATATATATATATATATATATATATATATATATATATATATATATATATATATATATATATATATATATATATATATATATGTATATATATATATATATTTTATGAGTGTGACCCTGGGACAGGCAGTGACTGCCCTCATCAATAAAGACGCGGGTACGAGAAAATATCAAGACGAAGGAAAAGAAAGAGGTAAAGGACAAGACAGAGATGAGGTAATGTCAAACAAGAAAAAAACGACTGATAGAAAAAACAGTCTAAGTACAGAGGACCCAGAGATATGTAGGACTAGGCTCTGAGATGACGATAGATCTGCTTTTTGAAGGAAGAATGGTCATTAGAATTAGGAAAAACAGAAGGAGGAAGAGAGTTCCAGTGAGATGAGGCCACTTGGCGAGTATTACGAGACCTTGGCAGTGAGGGAGGGATGAAACTCGCCAACTCATCAGAGCAGCGATGGAAGTAGTAGCGATAGAAAAGCGAAACGGAAGATACCTTACTGTGAAGAGAGAGAGAATCCAGATTAGAAGTAAGAGAAGGAACACTAATGAGTCTGACTGCCTTAGATTCAACCCTATCAAGAAGATAAGTATAAGAAGAAGCACCCCAGACTTGTGAGCAGTATTCTAAGCAGGGACGGATAAGACTTTTATAAATTTTAAGTAACTGTAAAGAGGAAAAGTCATGACGAAAACGAAAGAAAACCCCCAATTTTTTGGATGAATATTTAGAAATTTAGATTATATGGTTCTTCCAAGACAAATTAGGGGCTATATGGATTCCTAATATGTTGATAGCATTTAGAGGGTAAATTTCATTAGTTTAGAAGACAATAGGGTTATCACGAGGAGAAGAAGATAAAAATATAGCCATTGAATTTAGCTAAATTTTGAGTGCCTTACTCAGATACTCTCTGCAAATCGGATTTAAGAGTAGAAGAAAGAGTGATACGAGACTGATTACGAGTAACAGATGAAGGTTGTGAAGAAAAGGTAGAGGAAAAGTGAAGGGAAGAATCATCAGCAAAGGCATGAAGAAGAGAGGAAGATAGAGATAGTAGAAGATCATTGATGAAGAGAAAGAACAGAGTAGGTGAAAGAACAGAGCTCTGTGGAACACCACTTGTAACAGAGAAAGGGCAAGATGTCGAACCATCAACAACTACAGATATAAAATGGTCGGTAAGAAAACTGGAAATCAGAGAACAGAAAGAAGTGGTAAAGCCATAGGCAGGGAGTTTGGCCAACAGAGCCTTGTGGCAGACTCTGTCAAAAGCCTTAGAGATATCAAGGGCGATGACAAAGGATTCCCCATAGTTCCTCAGAGATGATGACCATACATGCGTAAGATAGGAAAGGAGGTCACCAGTGGATCTTGCCTTGCGAAAGCCTTACTGGTGATTGGAGATAAGCGAGTTAGATTCAAGGCATTTAAAGAAGTGAGCATTGAGCAATGTTTCAAAACTTTAGCAACAGAGGAGGTTAGGGCAATAGGTCGGTAGTTTGAAGGAATAGAGCGGTCACCCTTCTTAGGAACAGGTTGAACTAGAGCATTCTTCCAAGATGAAGGATAGATATTGGTAGACAGAATGAGGCAAAAATGACGGCAAAGCATGGGAGCCAGTTCAACTGCAAACTCCTTAAGGAACCTTGCAGGGATACCATTGGGACCAGATGCCTTGTTCGTCTTTAGCGAGCGAAGAACCTTATGATCTTTGTGTGAAGAAAGGATGAGGGAGGGCATGGGGTTAGAGAGGGGTAAAGATTGAGGAATAGGTGTGCTGGAATCATCTATAGAAGAGTTGGCAGAAAAATGAGAGCCAAAGAGAGTGGCTTTGTCAGTGGGAGAGCAAACTATAGAACTATCAGAACGAATTAGAGGGGGAAAGCTTGAGTTACAGCAGTTTTTGGAGAGGTTTTAGGCTAAAGACCAGAAGCATTTATCAGTGAGAGAGGAGTTAAGGTCATCAACTTTCCTTCTTATAAAGGAAGCCTTAGACCGTCGAAACTGAGCAGTACAGTGATTCCTAGCTACAATAAAAGCAGAGTGAGTTTATTTGGAAGGAGAGGCTTGGTAAGATCGGTGTGCCCGATTCCTGGCCTGGATAGCCATGGAGCAGGCACGGTCAAACCAAGGTTTAGGGGGAGAGAAAGTTTTTGTAGAAGAGGGGATGTACGCCTCCATTCCCACAGTTATGATCTCGGCAACTTTTAGAGCTACCTGATCAGGGTTGTGGGACCGAAAGCAGTAGTCATCCCATGGGAAGTCAAAGAGGAAGTTATGCAATATTTACGTTGTGTACGCTCAAAGTGCCAAAGGCGGCACTGAGTAGGAGGGATTGGTGGAGGGGGAACGAAAAAGGAGGAGTATGAGATCATAGAGTGGTCAGGTTTACCAAGAGGGGAAAGCACAGAATAAGAGAAGTTTGAAGGATTAGAAGTAAAAAATAGGTCAAGAGTGTTTGCTGCATGTTCGTGACGATCAGGAACACAAGTAGGATGTTTTATAATTTGTTCCAGATCATGAGTAACAGAAAAAGCAAGGGCCTCACTTCTTCCCACATCAGTGTGAGGAACGAAGCCACTCACTGTGGTTGCATTGAAGCCTCCTATGTAGAGAACTTCGGCATGTGGATGAGAAAATAGCAAGGACTCATGGCATGAGGACAGATATTCAAAGAACGACGCAAACTCGGTGGAGTTTGCAGAACAGTAGCAGAAGCAAAGGAAGATAGTAGTAGTGACGAGATAGACTTTTAGCCAGAGTACATCAAAGTCGGGAGATTCAAGGTCCATGAGCCTCGCAGTAGGAGTGTTAATGTTGCAGTAGGCATAGACCCCACCTTTGGAACGAGAACGAGTATATAGATTATAGTGAGAGATTTGAAATGGGTCAGTGGAAGCATGTATAGACAGCTTGGTTTTAGATAGGAGGAGGAGGTTAGGGAGGAAAGTACCCAAGTGCTGTTCCACAGACAAAAGATTAGAGTTCAGCCCTCGAAAGTTAGAATAGTGAAGAGTTAAAGAAGCAGATCTATTGGGAGGTGCAAGGTAATGGGCAGAACCATTGCTACCACCAGGCGTGTCTGCCCTCAAGCCAATAGTGGAGTCAACATGATCCCCGGAGATTCTTTGCACCCCTCTATGCCGGGTACTGGGGGCCATTAGCTGTGGACCTTCCATAAATAATAACAAATGAGGAAAAAAAGAGAGAAAAAGAGACAGATGTGGGGAATGTTGTGACTTGTCAAATGTAATGGAATAGCAAGAGATGTGTAATGAATACGCCAGAATATTCAGTGTAAGTGTAGGCATGAGGAAAGAACCGTCCTGAAGGAAGTCTCAACCTGGAGCACTCTGGACCAGTTGCATCCTAATACCTTCAGTCGTAGTCTTTCAACGGGCGACTGGTGCCATGGCCAACCTACTATCTCGTAACTCTATTGGGAACTCTCTTAATTCTATTGGGAACAAACATTTTCTATTATGTATAAAAAGAGGAAGGCATTCTCTGAAAGATTTCTTTTTGCCAGAGGTCGACGCAGGAAGGCATTCCACGAGGCAGTTACAAAATGATTGCCTAAATAAAACATACTTAAGAAGAAGAAGAAGAAGAAGAAGAAGAAGAAGAAGAAGAAGAAGAAGAAGAAGAAAGAAGAAGAAGAAGAAGAAGAAGAAGAAGAAGAAGAAGAAGAAGAAGAAGAAGAAGAAGAAGAAGAAGAAGAAGAAGAAGAAGAAGAAGAAGAAGAAGAAGAAGAAGAAGAAGAAGAAGAAGAAGAAGAAGAAGAAGAAGAAGAAGAAGAAGAAGAAGAAGAAGAAGAAGAAGAAGAAGAAGAAGAAGAAGAAGAAGAAGAAGAAGAAGAAGAAGAAGAAGAAGAAGAAGAAGAAGAAGAAGAAGAAGAAGAAGAAGAAGAAGAAGAAGAAGAAGAAGAAACTCCACTAGCGGCAGCAGAGGAAGGGAAAGTTGAAGATGATGATGGAGAAGAAGAGGAAGAAAAGGAGGAGTGCCATTAAAGTTAATCTTGTTGGAACATCTGGAAGGCACCACCTAATCTCCACCACCAAAGGTAGCCGAACTAAGAAGTCTCTCTCTCTCTCTCTCTCTCTCTCTCTCCTCTCTCTCTCTCTCTCTCTCTCTCTCTCTCTCTCTCTCTCTCTCTCTCTCTCTCTCTCTCTCTCTCTCTCTCTCTCTTTCTCTTTTGCTCGTTACTTGAGACTTGGATTAATTGGAGAGATTTCACACAAGGCATACAGTGGCCAATTGCAACTTCCTAATAACTCTTTCAAGAAGATACGTTTTGTCTGTAATTATATACTCATTCAGAACTATTTTTGAGATTATGATCATATTTTGTTAACCTAACTATTAACCTTTTTGGGCAGACCTATACTGTTATCGTTGCTATTTCAATTATGTTAATCTATTACTATGTTTATATGAGAAATTATATATCTATTGCAGCTGATATACAAATACTCAACCAAACCTTCGTATTTTGCAAATTGATTTAAAGTTAACCATACCATCTAAGCTCTATATATAAACGTTATGAATGGCAGTATAATCCTTGCATACATGACAGATATTAGAGCTGAAGGCAGACTAAGATTGTGTAAAAAAAAAAAATATATATATATATATATATATATATATATATATATATATATATATATATATATATATATATATATATATATATATATATATATATATATATATATATATATATATATATATAAATATATATATATATATATATATATATATATATATATATATATATATATATATATATATATATATATATATATATATATATATACATATATATATATATATATATATATATATATATATATATATATATATATATATATATATATATATATATATATATATAGTGTTTACATATAAAATCTATAAGGGGTCATGTCCATTCTTGGGTCTGTGGAGTCCCCACTTCTCAAATGGACAGCAAGTCTGCATTACGGTGAGATAACACGCGTGCGAGCCTCATGCACACACACACACACACATGCACACACATATCACAGCACACACACACATAAACACACACATATATATAGGAAATGTGTCGAGAGACTTATCTATCAGAAAGGGGTAGATATGGAAGTCACCTACATACTTGTAGAGTACTATGATCTTTCATGTGTGACTGTGCAATATATACAAACAAAGTGTGTAATGTTATTAATTTTTATAGGTATTAGACGGGGTTAAAGTGCGGAATGCCATGATAGCGTATGTCTATTACAGCATTGAGTTTTTAATTTCTTTTTGCTCTGTTTCGGCACGGCTTTGCTTCCGCGAATGATGTAATTTCATTTTTTTTAATAAATTCAGGTATACTGTTTAGAATACTTTCCTTTGACGCAATAGTTTTTCCGTGCAAGTGAGTAGTTATTTTGGTATGTTTGTGGATGAAAACTGGAGAGTTAGTATAGTTTCTCTTCATCAGAGTCACTAGGTCTTAAGATGTGATTTGTTCCCAAAGTGTAGTAGCCAATGTCAACTCAGCAAGCTCAGAGAATACGCCATGTGTGGTGTTAGCAGTGGAATGATTTCATGTGGATCTAGTTCTGTATGAAAAAAAATAAATTATTCTTTTGGAGCTGTTATAAGGAATTTTTTTTTTAGCAATGTCTAATCTGAACTCGATGCTGGTCACAAGCCCTGATAAATGGAGAACATTGGTGTTAGGGGGAGTATCCTGTCGAAACTTTAAGCTCGAAGGAAATACGGCTCTTCAAAAGGTCAATGAGAAACAGCAACACCATACGAACATTGGAAATGATTTCATGTGGATAAAGAAGAGAGAGTATGATGCGTTATCCGTCCATGACAAAAATTGGAAGCTACAGTGCACTTGACAGTCCACCTGTATCGTAGATGGTCTAAAAACACCCAACTTAACTACTAGTGGCTAGAATCAAGGATGGCGTACACTCTTACTAAATGTCTCTGTTCATTTAACTCCATTTCCCAATCTCAGTCTTGGCTTATTTTCGCATTTAATTCAATCTTAGTTCTGTAAGAATCTACAATGGTCAAATAATACAGTATAATATGTGAAAATATGAAATATACTCTGCTGTTAATAGTCAAAAATAGCTTTTCCAAGAAAAGCAGTTACTGTTGCTACCAGAGATAGCATCAGCAACATATTGTCGATGGCCTGCTATGCATCGACTTAATCGTTATCCCAGCGTTGAGTAAAACTAATATTATATTCATGGGCTGGGAGGCGAGGTAAAAATATATAGTTATGACGCTGTCCCAGGAGAAAAATGCTCAAAATTAACTGTTGCATATTATGAAGCGAAATTTGGTGGTGTATGTTTTTAATAAAAAAATAAGTAAACTGTAATTTAGATGGGTATTACTGTTATCACCGAAGTTATGAAACATAAACTTGTATCAGTGGTGATACACAATAAGGAGAAGTGAACGCACATACACACACTCATGCACTCATGCATTCACACACAAGCATATTCTTAAATTCTACGTCATTATGTATTAGTATAAATATATATATATATATATATATATATATATATATATATATATATATATATATATATATATATATATATATATATATATATTATATATATATATATATATATATATATATATATATATATATATATATATATATATATATATACATATATATATATATATATATATATATATATATATATATATATATATATATATATATATATATATATATATATATATATATATATATATATATATATATATATATATATATATATATATATATATATATATATATATATATATATATATATATATATATATATATATATATATATATATATATATATATATATATATATATATATATATATATATATATATATATATATATATATATATATGTATATATATATATATATATATATATATATATATATATATATATATATATATATATATATATATATATATATATATATATATATATATATATATATATATATATATATATATATATATATATATATATATATATATATATATATATATATATATATATATATATATATATATATATATATATATATATATATATATATATATATATATATATATATATATATATATATATATATATATATATATATATATATATATATATATATATATATATATATATGTATGTATGTATGTATGTAACCCAGCCACTGAGGGGGGCAAGCCAGCCTCAACATGGTGACTGTCCCAAGCCCAGGTAAATGGGGAGGGTTGGCGTCAGGAAAGGGATCCGGCCATAAAAATTTTGTCTAAACCAAAATATGGCCAGTACAGATCACGAGAATTATCACCATACTAGGGCGTTCCCCTTAGGCGACGCGTTGGGGCTTCGCCTGACCCCTCCGAAAAGACAGCAAGGGCTACCTAGTCATGGGCAGGCTGGGTTAAAGAGGCAAGCTCGAGGGAGAGTGTCAGAGGTGGTGCTGCGGGTGGGCACTCTTAATGTGGGGACGATGACTGGGAATGGGCGAGAATTGGTGGACCTGATGGAGAGGAGGAGAACTGAAGTGCTGTGGAAAGGAAATAAGGCGAGGGAATTGGGTGAGGGTTGCAAATTGTTTTATAGTGAAGCAAATGAGGAAGGGATGAATGGGGTAGGAATAATTCTATCTAAAGACCTGAAGGAAAGCTTACTTGGTGTGAATAGAAAGAGTGAAAGAATTATGAGTTTAAAGCTGGGACTGGGAGAAACGGTAGTCAATGTGGTATGTGCCTATGCCCCACAAACTGGTTGTACAGCGGAGGTGAAGGATGCATTTTGGGAGGAGATGGACCAGGAGCTTAGAACAATTCCTATAAGGGAGAGGGTAATTTTGGGAAGAGATCTAAATGGCCACTTGGGAATTGGGAGGGCTGGGATAGGTTGTGTTCATGGGGGCTTGGGGGTGGGCGAGAGAGATAAGGGGGGAGAGAGAGTGATTGATTTTTTTAGTGGCATTTGATCTGGCATTGGTCAACACATTCTTTGAGAAAAAGGAAAACAGATTGATTACATACAGTAGTGGTGGAAGAGAGAGCCTGATAGATTTATTGTTGTGTAGGAGAGACCATCTGAAGGAGGTTTGCAACTGTAAAGTAATAAATGGGGAGAGTGTAGCAGTGCAACATTGGATAGTAGTAACTGATTGCAGGCTCAGGACATGTAGGAAAAGTAAGAAGCAGAGGATGGAACCAAAGATAAAGTGGTGGAGATTGAAAGATGAGAGCTGAGAGCTATGTTTAAGGGAAGAGTGTTGGAAGTGATAAGGTTGTATGAAGATGTACAAGAATGGTGGACAGAGAATAGTAAGGTGATTTTGAGGTTTGGTGAGGATGTACTTGGAAGGTCATCAGGAAGGAAACCACGAAATGATAAAGAGTCATGGTGGTGGAATGAGGAAGTGCAAGAATGGGTGAAGAAGAAGAAAGAAGCTAAGAAAAAGGCAGATTTATCAGGCCTGGAGCAGGATAAAGAAGAGTACAAGCAGGCAAAGAAGGAGGCAAGGAGAGCAGTAGCAAAAGCAAAGGCAGAGAAATTGAATGAAGTCTATGGAGAGCTGGAAATACCACAGGGAGAGAAGAAAATATGGCGAATTGCCAAGGCCCGAGATGCTGCAACCAAGGACTTGACCCAAGTAAGACAAATAAAGGATAACTATGGAGTAGTTCTAGCAGAAGAGGATGAAATTAAAAGCAGATGGGAAGCTTATTTTGAAGGATTACTAAATGAAGAGAACCCAGAGCAGTAATTGAAGATGGACTTCCAAATGAAGCAGTTACAACAACAGTGGCTAGAATAGAGGTAGAGTGGGCAGTAAGGAAAATGAAAAATGGAAAGGCAGCAGGACCTGATAAGATGCCAGTGGAGGTATGGAAGAGTCTTGTAGAGGAAGGCATAGATATCTTGTGGGACTTAATGCAAAAGATCTTTAGTCAAGAAAAGATGCCAGAGGAATGGAGAGAAGGCTTAATCATCCCAATCTATAAAGGGAAGGGAGACATTCAGGAGTGTGAAAACTATAGAGGTATAAAGTTGCTAAGTCATACTATGAAGATATGGGAGAAGATCATAGAGAGTAGACTCAGAGAGGTAACGACAATTGGGGATGAACAGCTTGGCTTCATGCCTGGAAGAGGGACAGTGGATGCCATATTTGCCTTGAGACAAATGATGGAAAAGCATCGGGAGAAACAGAAAGGACTGCATATGGTCTTTATTGACCTGGAAAAGGCATATGATCGAGTACAACGTCAAGAGGTGTGAAAGTGTATTAGAGAAAAGGGAGTCCCCGAGAAATATGTAAGAATCATCCAAGATATGTATGAAAGGGCAGTGGCAATTGTTAAGAGCAGTGTGGTCTTGACGAAAAGTCTCTCAGTAAATGTTGGTCTGCATCAAGGGTCTGCTTTGAGTCCATATCTATTTGATCTGGTCTTGTATGTAGTAACCCAGGGTATTAGAGATCAGTCTTCGTGGTGTATGCTCTTTGCAGATGACATTGTACTGTGTAGCAACAGACAAGAGGTAGTGGAGGGGAAGTTTGAGGAGTGGAGAAGAGTGATGGAGGATAGAGGACTGAAAATCGGCAGGAATAAAACAGAGTACTTGAGGTTGAGAGATGATGAGGATGGGAAGGTCAATTTGCAGGGGAAGGTGTTGAAAAGAGTTGAAGAGTTCAAGTTTTTGGGATCAACAGTAGCAGAAGATGGTGACCTAGAGTCAGAAATAACACACAGAATACAAGCGGGATGGAAGAACTGGAAGAAAGTGTTTGGGGTGCTGTGCAACAGGAGAATAGGGATTAAGTTGAGGGGTAAAGTGCATAAGACAGTTGTGAGACCTGCGATGATGTATGGAGCAGAGACATGGGCAATAAAGAAGACACAAAAGAAAAAAATGGATGTGGCGGAGATGAGGATGTTGAGATGGATGTGTGAGGTGACAAGAAGCGATAAGATCAGAAACGAGGTAATTAGAGGTGCCTCAAAAGTTAGAGAAATATCAGATAAGATACAAGAAAATAGACTAAGATGGTAAGGTCATGTCGTTAGGAGGGATGAACAGTATGTTGGGAGTAAGGTGATGGAAATGGATATACAGGGTAGAAGGAGAGGGAGACCAAAGCGTAGGTGGATGGATTGCATCAATGACGACCTGAGGTCTAAAGGTTTGTTGGGTGATGAGGTATGGGACAGAAACAAATGGAGAAAACTGGCCAGAAACATCGACCCCACATAAAAGTGGGAAAAGATATAAACAAAGAAGAAGAGAAGGTATGTATGCATTCATGTATGTATGTATGTGATTACCTAATTGTGTTTACGGGAAAGAGCCCAAAGCTCGTATCTTCCCGTCTCCTGATCGCTTCCATTTTAGACTTAGTGATACTTATCATACCTGTCCTTAAAACTATGGATTGAGATAGCATTAACTACCTCTTCGCTTAGCCAATTCCAATTATCAACAACTCTTACACTGAAAAACTATTTTCTTACATCCTGCAAAGAAGTTTTCTTACGAAGCTTCAAACTATGACCTCTAGTTCTAGAGCCAGCCATATCAAAATATCGATCCCTATCCACTCTATCATAACCATTAAGGAATTTAAAGACTGTCACCATATCCCCCCTCACTCTTCTAGCTTCGAGTGATGGTAAGTCTAATTCCCTCAGCCTCTCATCATAACTGAGATTGCGTATTTCTGGCACCAGTTTCGTGGCATGACTTTGAACTTTTTCAAGCTTAGCTATGTGCTTTTTCAAGTGCGGATTCCAAAAGGGGGCTGCATATTCGAGTTTTGGCCTCACATAGGTTACATAAATATTTCTGAACATTTCCTTGTCCATGTGCCTGAAGGCTACCCTTGCATTTGATAAGAATGCATATGCTGCCCTTGCTCTGCCATTTATATGTATTTCTGGAGACAAATCTGCCAGTATGTTTACTCCTAGATCTCTCTCATTTTCTGTCTCTTGAAGTTGTACTCCAGCCACCGAGTATTCAAGCTTGGGCCTTCTTGCACTTGTACCCATTCTCATTACCTTACATTTTGAAGTATTGAATTTCATTAGCCACTTTTCTGACCACTCATGCAGATTATTTAGATCCTCCTGAAGTTCTCTACCATTGTTCTCGTTTTTTACTTTCTTCACAATCTTTGCATCATCTGCAAACATATTCATAAATGAATTTACAGACTCTGGTAGGTCATTTACATATACAAGAAACAAAAGTGGCCCTAAAACTGAACCCTGTGGAACTCCACTACTAACTCTTCTCCATTCAGACACTGAGTGTCTTGCTCTAACCCTCTGTTTCCTTCCTTCTAAGTAAGTTTTTATCCATTCCAAAACATTTCCACCTATTCTAGCCATTGATTGCAGCTTCCTAATAAGTCTCCCATGTGGAACAGTGTCAAACGCTTTCTGGAAGTCTAGGAATATGCAATCTGCCCAGCCCTCTCTTTCCTGTAAGATTTGGCTTACCTCATCATAAAATTCTAATAAGTTTGTTACTGTTGATCTACCTTCTCTGAAGCCATGTTGCCTCACTGACAAAAAGTTGAAGGATTCCAAGTGAAGAGAGATATGTTTCCTTAGTAGTTTCTCCATAACTTTGCAAACTATGCTGGTCAAGGTAACTGGTCTATAGTTCAGAGCCATATATATATATATATATATATATATATATATATATATATATATATATATATATATATATATATATATATATATATATATATATATATATGTATATATATATATATATATATATATATATATATATATATATATATATATATATATATATATATATATATATATATATATATATATATATATATATATATATATATATATATATATATATATATATATATATATATATATTATATATATATATATATATATATATATATGTATATATATATATATATGTATATATATATATATATATATATATATATATATATATATATATATATATATATATATATATATATATATATATATATATATATATATATATATATATATATATATATATATATATATATATATATTTACTAGACAATACACACCTAAATCTATTATGAGATAATATATGCATATTTTTATACAAGAGGTCATACGCCTGAGTAAACATGAGAAACACTAGACTTGCATGGCTAACAGGGCACGAAGCTGATACGCGACTAACAGGGTATGAGGCTGAGACACGACTGACAGGGTATGAGGCTGATACACGACTGATAGGGTATGAGGCTGATTCGCGACTACAGCTGATACACGACTTACAGGGTCCAAGGTTGATATTCGACTGACAGGGTCTGAGGCTGATACATGACTGACAGTTCATGATGCTGATTCACAACTACGGCTAATATGTGACTAACAATATAGTGTTGTATTACATATAAAACGAACTCTGTTTACAATACCATATGTCGTTCTAAGGCTCTTACAGCTGAACTAGTCATCCACTGTCAGTAGAATGTACTAGCTAATAACTGAGTATGTAAATGGCCAACCAGCTTGTTAAAGGACCACTTAATGTTCATATAGCCACACCTCCCTCCCCCTCATGCTCATAGTACCATTATGAGCAGATACTTATTTCTATAAGTCGAGGTAAATGACGTGCGACAGTGGGGGGCTTATTTACAAGGGGCCACAAGGACATGGGGGAGAGGGTCATCACTAAGAGTGGGCACTGGATGGAGATGTTGAAGATTCTGCCATCAGGCTTGTCCAGTGGGAAAAGTACCTTGCACTCCCTGGGCCTATTGCAGCCCAAAACTACTCCAACTTTGACCCAATGGCATGATGCTGAGTCTTGAATTCGGACGTGCTGGCCGACACTCAACCTGGCAAAGGGATGGGTGTGGGAATTGTACTGCGTTTGACTTGTTCAGTGTGAACTGCAACTCTACAGTTGCAGTCCTCAGTCTGGGCTTGCCATTACTTGGAGAAGGCCGGGACACAGGAGTGGAGGTGGCAACCATACAGCACCTTGGGGGGAGAGCGACCTGCAGACAAAGGGGTGTTGCCTAGCTTTAGGAGACTCCTGTCGATGTCCTCGCAGTTGATGTATCCATTGGGGTCTGTGTTCAGTAAGAGGTGCTTCACACACTTGACTGTCACCTCGGCATGTCCAGTTGATTGGGGATAGTGGGGCGATGACATCACATGGTGAATGCCCCAATGATCCATGAAGTTCTGGAAATCAGCGCTGTTCAATGGTGGGCCTCCATCGGTCCTGAGGCAGAGGGTAACACCAACTTCTCGGAATTATCTGGAGAACATCCTGACAACTCTTGAAGCCATCGTGTCGAGTTCACAAGGTATGACCACAAGCCAGCCTGGCAATGTGTATGCGATGACCATTAATTACTTCCCTGCAACCTGAAAAAAACCAGAGGAGACAGCCTCGAAAGGTCTCGTAGGGTGATCATCAGATAAGAGGGGTTCTTGTTATTGGTTGGGCTCCTTAAGGATCCTTTCAGTCTCTGTAGGAGGTAAAGACTTGTCCACTGTGGTGATGGTGTTGCAGGTAGCAATGAGTCATTTGTGACGACAGTGGCTGTATTCTTTGTGGGTAGAAGGGGAAGCTCTACTGGAACCTTAAGAGCTGTCCTAACCCTTGTCCTTTTTTTTTTTATTGCGGTATTGCACCTCCTTGGCTAGGGATCTAGGGATCCTGGCCCAGTGACCCATGTGGCCACAGTTGGTACAGGAACCGTCAGCAGTAGGGCACCTTCCCAGGCTGTGTCGGTGGTAGAAGGACTGACATGAAGAATTGGAGGAAAAGTGTGTCGGTGGAATCTGCTGGGAGGAGGCCATCTTCTGCCATCGTTGTTCCTTCTTGTATGCAGAAATGGCATTTAGTTGCCTTGGTGAGGCATGAATACATGAAGCATTTGTACGAGTAGCCTTAAATGACCTACAGCACGTGATGAATGTGTGGAGAGATATGGCTGTATCGAGAGCAAACAAACAAACAAACAAACATTTATTTCCATTTTTGTACAATGACTATTCTTATACAATTTAAGAGTAACTTATAAGTAAACATTTAATTGAAGTAATAAGTAAGAGTGTAATACATACAGTTAAATTAAATATGGCTTTTTTTTTGAAAATAATAATACTGTAATAAAATTGTTAACAATAATGTTAATAATAAACTAGTAATAATAAAACTCGATACAGGATCATTATAATCGGCATCATCACCATATTTGTTTTCCTTACAATGAGAATAATTAGTTCTTAACTTAGAGAACAGAGAAGGCAATATCAGTTTACATATATAGATGTTAGTGTTAAGGGAAGTTGCATTAAATCATTAAGTTTAATTAATGTGTGAGCAGCAACTATTTGTCCAAAAGAAAACTATATAGTTTGTCTTTGAAAGCTGCGAAGGAGGATGAATTTTCAAATGCTCTGGAATATTGTTCCAGAGTGTTGGTCCTTTAATAGTGATCATCTTTGAACCTGCTTCTGTGTTTTTTCTCTGAATAAAGAGCCCATTACTCTGTCTTGTGTTGGTTCCACACATATCCCTGACTGTTTTTAAATCAAATAGCCAGCTAAGATAATGATGGTTAAAAATTTTGTATGCAAAAACATAAATAGCATAGGCGACCTTGTTTTCTGCCTGCAGCCACCCAAATCTTTTGAGAGCTGGTGTGATGTGGTCATATTTTCCTATTCACATAGTTTCCTATTCCTCCCAGAGCAACTCAAGCTGCAAAAGTAATAACTTCTGTATTCTGTTTATCTGAGGCTTAATGGTAGCTCCCCAACAATTGTGCAGTAATTAATGTGACTTAGGGCTAGAGATTTAACAACAGTTAGTTGAGTGATAGTCTCAAAATTGTCTTTTATATGTGATAAGTACATTAGTGTTCCATAACCTTTTTGCATACTTTATCTATATGGGACTCAAACAACATGTAGTTATCAAAGATAATTCCTAGATTTCTGACTGTTTTGTTTCGTGTAATGATATTGCCTCAAATATTAATTGTTGCGTTTTCTGGAATTTGTACTATATGGAACCTTGAGCCAATAAACATGCATTGTGTTTTACTTTCTTGATAATAGGTTTTAATTTTTGACAGAGTGTTTTCTGCTCTTAAGGTTAGCTCTGGGAGATTATTAATATCACCACTAAGGAGTAGTTGAGTGTCATCTGCATATTGTACGACTAGACAGTCAGAAATAAAAGAAGATAGATCATTTACATAAATGGAGAAAATGACAGGACAAAGTACTGATCCCTGTGGAACACCAAATGATACATCTTTTGGCATAGAGATAATGTTGTTAAGAAGGATAGACTGTTTACGATTAGACAGATACTCTCTAAACCAGCTCGGGTTAGTATTTAGGTTAGTACATTTACTTATAAGAATTTAATGTTTTACACTTTCGAAGGCTTTTGATAAGTCTAATAATACAAGCAGAGAGATTTTTTCATATCTATATTATTATAGGTACTATTTGTAGTTTTGAGCAGTGCAGTTTCCGTCGAGAGTTTCGGTGTGAAACCATGTTGGTTAATAGCTAACAGTCTATTTGACTCTAAATATGACATAAGTTGGCATGCAACAGTATTTTCTAATATTTTAGCGAAAATGGGTAGCAGGGAAATGGGACGATAGTTTGTCACATCTTCTCTGTCCCCTTTTCATGCAGAGGTATTACATGTGATTTTTTCCAAGTGTCAGGAAACCTTTTAGTAACAATGGAAGTGTTCATAATATCTAGAATATAGGATACAATCATGAGTAGAGCATCGTTGATGAATTGAAATGGTATACCATCTGGACCATAAGACCCAGAGTTTCTTAGGCTCTTTATGGTAAGCATTAGGGTAGCAATATCGACAGGATTATCTTGAAATACTCTTTTGTGTTTACATTGGAAGGATTGACATTTAAGTAATTGCTCATGTTCACTGAGTTGATGTTTTCTTGTGTTTTCTTATATGTATTCTTCCCAACGTTAGCAAAATAGGTATTAAAGTTTTCCTCTTTGTTTTCCAACTCCGTAATATTTCATAACTTTCTGATGTAGTCTTTCCATTTGGTATCATGCTTCTTATCACTTTCCATGTTGCCGCTTTATCATGTCTAGAGTCATTAATTTGTTTTTTGTAAAAGTCTTTTTTACTTATATCGATGAGAGATCTGACACGTTCTTTTCTATTTTAAGACGTTCACGGAGAGTCATCATATCAATTAATTTTTAGCTCTTTTTGTATTTGATTTCTGATTTGCATTGCCTCTTTGATGTCATTAGTTAGCCAGGGGGCTGAGGGGCGGGTTATTTTTCTTGTTACAATGGGTGCACAGCTATCTAGGCATTCACGGAAGACTTTTGTTAGAATCTCAACCTGAAAATCGATGTTATCTATTTTTATTATACTATTAAGTAAATTTCTGTTGTTGATTAATGCTTCACAAAAGATATCAGGGGAGTAAGTTTTTAGACACCGGAATGTCTTGAAGAGAGGCTTCCTTTTGGGCTTGTTTATGTTTAGCATATCAATGTTGAGCTCGTGATCTGCAATTGGGCAGGAAACTACGTCCCAATAGGGTATACTTTCCACTTTATTTATTATTATCAGATCTATTAGAGTCATAGAATTAGGGGTTATACGGGTCGGTTTTGTCACTATTTGTTAACTTCACAGTGTTGATCACCCTTTTCATTTTGTTTGAGAGCAAGTCATCATTAAAGTCACCAAGTATGTATATGGGTTTATGGCACACACGGATATTTCTGAATGTTTCTAGCAGATGACTGAATGAACTGGAAGGTGCTTTTGGGTAATGGTAAACACACCCTACAATGAAAAATGAAAGTTTCTGATACTGCACAGTGATCCATATATCCTTGAGCTCTTCAATTTTTTCTAGACCTGTGGTTATTTCTGATGCACTAAGATCATTTCTAACATAAATACAAACCCCCACCCCCTCGGCCATGATCATTGAAAAATATTTTAAACGCTGGGATATTCACATATTTATTTTCAGTTGTAGGAGGAAGCCAAGTTTCACTTACACATAGGATATCTATGTTGTAGTCTTTGTTAGCATTATTATTTCCTTAAAATGAACAAAAAGGGACTGAGCGTTCACATGTACTAATGTTACATTCTTACCATGTTTCATCAGGGTGGTATCCATAGTCATAGTTGTAGTTTGTTCTTTGGTTTGTCCATGATTTGTTTCGACTGTGTGATTCTGCTGGGAATTCATCATCATAGTGTGTTCTGGGGATAGCTCATGGATCCTAGTATCTGTACCTGCTGTTGGATGGGTAATGCTGATTTGAGTATGTGCCATGGTATGATCAGGCCTTCCCAAAGTTTGTATGCCTAGGTAAGTGTCTAGGGTTGTAAGAGCCATCTCTCCAGGAGAAGTCTCTTGTGTGTGGACGGCGATAAGAGAGGTTTCTATTGTGTCTCTTTCTGTTGTCTCGTGGAAAGGGGATCTTTTCATAAGTTCTTTGCTGTTTATTCCGGTATGACTGTAGTTTGAGATATTTTGTAGATATCCCAGGTTGTGTCAAGAAAGATAAGTCTCTGTACAAGGTCCTGATCTCAGACTCCCATCAGGATTTCCATCTTCAACTTTGTCTCGGCACACATAATGGGATCACCAGAACACAGGTCTACCTCTTCAGCCAGGTTTTTGAAGTGGACATAAAATTCGCTGTAGGACTCACCGTCAGACTGTTTACAGCATAGTAGGTCACAACGTCGAATGGCTTTGTTCCTGAGGTCCTTGAAGTGTCCTTGCAAGCAGTCAGGTACTTTGTCTACAGTGAGAGCAGTGTCTGGAGGAATGCTAAGTGAGTGCTCCAGAACTAATTGTAAGTCATGGGAGATGCACGTGCGAAGCTGTATGAGCTGTTTCTCTCTTGTCATTTTCTGAAGGTCTATTATTACAGCAAAGTTGTGCCACCTCCGATTCCACTGGCGAACAACTTGAAGCGAGGCATCAGCTTGCATATTGTATGGGGTCTGTGGCATTGGTTTGTTTGAAGGAGGAGGAGCAGGCGTGGGCATAGGCCTAAAAACAGGTGTGGCAGACGGATGAACAGGAGGGCAGTGGTGTTGCATGAGTAGTCGCAGGAGGTACTGATGTATCATGGGAATTGACACTAACAGGCAAGTTTGTTGGGGTTGTGGGGTGATTAGCTACAGCTTGCGTGGGTGGGGTAGCTATGTTCGGGGGAGCTGTGCCACTCCACATGTGTGACATTGTCTGTAGGAGTGCCGTATATCTTTGATTGTTTTCCTGGCATCGTGAGTCATCCGCTTTCCTACAAAACTCGTCCTTGTAAAGTTGGTATTGCTCAAAATATTGTCGAAACTTTAGAAGATGAAGGCTATCACCGCTGCTATCTCATGTGGCCGTAATGTTGGGTGTTAGCAGCGGTGGAAATGAGTATGCAACTGCCTCTGCCTCATAATGAGTCGTGGGGGCTTCATATTCATCATATTTCTCATGAGGAGTGGTGAGTTAGGCGTTTAGATCATCCAAGGTATGCGGGGAGTCTCTGGAACGGGCATAAGAAAGAGAATCACCCATGGTGCAGAGGAAAAAGGCAGGTTAGGCTCAAAGTGAGTAAAATCTAGGAATATAAAGCAAATTCCAGGGTAAATGGGTGAACAGTGAGTAAGGTGCAAAAAGCCATAAAACACCACTGAGAGGTATGTACTGTACTGACTCACTTTAGTACACTTTTTGAGCATTATACACTACACTAAAGCATCCTTTACTGAACATTATTTTCAAAAGCGAAGCAATGCGGGGGGAGGTTCAATAGCCCAGATGAGTAGATTGATTGGCACAAAGCTTGTTCCTCTTATAAGGCACACAGAACCTGAAAAAATATTCGCTGCACCATGTTGATATAGGTTCTTGAAGGGAACACTTTTTCTGGCCTTAAAGTCTATTTCGAAAAGATATATACATATATGTTTATAAGAGACTATACACCTAAATTATTATGAGAAAATATATACATATATTTATATAAGAGGCTATACACCTCATCAAACGGGAGAGACACCAGACTTGCATGGCAAATATGGCATGAAGCTGATGCACGACTAAGAAGGTATGAGGCTGATATACGACTGACAGGGTATGAGGCTGATGCATGACTGATGGGGTATGAGGCTGATACATGACTACGGCTGATGCACGACTGACAGGGTCCGAGGTTGATATGCGACTAACAGGGTCACAGGCTGATACACGACTAACAGGGTATAAGACTACAGCTGATATGCGACTAACTATATAGTATTGCATCATGCATGAAGAGAAC
>JAXCGZ010004317.1:47500-58092 GCA_037179515.1 Halocaridina rubra
ATTCGAAGATCTAGCGCTTCCTTTATAAGAAGGAAATTTAATTACCTTAACTCCTCTCCCACTGACAAATGCTGCTGGTCCTTAGCCAAAAACCTCTCCAAAAATTTCTGTAACTCAAGCTGTCCCCCTCTCATTCGTTCTGATGGTTCTATAGATTGCTCTCCCACTGACAAAACCACTCATTTGGCTATTATTTTTCTGCCAATTCTTCTATAAATGATTTCAGCGCACCTGCTCCTCAATCTTTACCCCTCTCTAACCCTATGCCCTCCCTTTTCCTGTCTTCACACAAAGTTCGTAAGGTTCTTCGCTCACTAAAGATGAACAAGGCATCTGGTCCCGATGGTATCCCTGCAAGGTTCCTTAAGGAGTTTGCAGATGAACTGGCTCCCATGCTTTGCCGTCTTTTTTGCCTCATTCTGTCAACCAGTATCTATCCTTCATCTTGGAAGCATGCTCTAATTCAACCTGTTCCTAAGAAGGGTGACCGCTCTATTCCTTCAAACTATCGACCTATTGCCCTAACTTCCTCTATAGATAAAGTTTTCAAAACTTTGCTCAATTCTCACTTCTTGAAACGCCTTGAATCTAACTCGCATATCTCTGATCACCAGTACGGCTTCCACAAGGCAAGATATACTGGTGATCTCCTGTCCTATCTTACTCATGTATGGTCATCTTCTCTGAGGAACTGTGGGGAAGTTTTTGTTGTCGCCCTAGATATCTCTAAGGCTTTTGACTGAGTGTGGCACAAGGGTGTGTTGGCCAAGCTCCCTGCCCATGGCATTACCCCTTCTTTCTGTTCTATGATTTCCAGTTTTCTTACTGACCATTTTATATCTGTAGTTGTTGATGGCTTGATATCTAGCCCTTTCTCTGTTTCCAGTGGTGTTCCACAGGGCTCTGTTCTTTCACCTATTCTGTTCCTTCTCTTCATCAATAAACTTCTACAATCCCCATCTTTCTCTCTCCTTCATGCCTTTGTTGATGATTATACCCTTCACTTTTCCTCAGCCTTTTCTTCACAACCTTCATCTGTTACTCGTAATCAATCTCGTATCACTCTTTCTTCTACTCTTAACTTCGATTTGCAGAGAATATCTGGGTGGGGAACTCAAAATTTAGTTAAATTCAATGCCTCCAAGACACAGTTTCTGGCTATCTCACTATCTTCTTCTCTTCCTGATAACAATATTCTCTTCGAAACTAACGGGATTTATTCTCTCAATGCTATCAACATATTAGGAGATCATATAGCCTCTAACTTGTCTTGGAGGAATCACATAATCCAAATTTCTAAAGCTTCATAAAAAAAAAAAATGGAGTTTTGTTTCGTTTTCGTCATTACTTTTCCTCTTTGCAGTTACTTAAAATTTACAAAAGTCTTATCTTTCCCTGCTATATATATATATATATATATATATATATATATATATATATATATATATATATATATATATATATATATATATATATATTTATATACATATATATATATATATATATATATATATATATATATATATATATATATATATATATATATATATATATATATATATATATATATATATATATATATATATATATATATATATATATATATATATATATATATATATATATATATATATATATATATATATATATATATATATATATATATATATATATATATATATATATATATATATATATATATATATATATATATATATGTATATATATATATATATATATATATATATATATATATATATATATATATATATATATATATATATATATATATATATATATATATATATATATATATATATATATATATATATATATATATATATATATATATATATATATATATATATATATATATATATATATATATATATATATATATATATATATATATATATATATATATATATATATATATATATATATATATATATATATATATATATATATATATATATATATATATATATATATATATATTTAAACCCAGCCACTGAGAGGGGGAAGACAGCCTCAACTTGGTGCCGGTCTCAAGCCCGGGTAAATGGGAAGGGTTGGAGGTAGGAGGGGCATCTGGCAATAAAATTTTTGCCAAAACCAAAATATGGCCCGTACAGATAACGAAAATAGTCACCATACTTGGGCGCTCCCCATAGGCGACGCGTTGGTCCTTCATCTGATCCCTCTAGAAAGACAGCAAGGGCTACCCAGTCATGGGCGGGCTGGGTTAAAGAGGCAAGTTCGAGGGAGAGTGTCAGATGAGGTGCTGCGGGTGGGCACTCTTAATGTGGGGACGATGACTGGGAAGAGGCGAGAATTAGTGGACCTGATGGAGAGGAGGAGACTTGGAGTGCTGTGTGTGCAGGAGACCATGTGGAAAGGAAATAAGGCGAGAGAACTAGGTGAGGGTTGCAAATTGTTCTATTGTCGAGCCAATGAGGAAGGGAGGAATGGTGTAGGAATAATACTATCCAAAGACCTGAGGGAAAGCTTACTTGGTTTGAATAGGAAGAGTGACAGAATTATGAGTTTAAAGCTGGGATGGGAGAAACAGTAGTCAATGTGGAATGTGCCTATGCCCCACAAACTGGTTGTACAGCAGAGGAGAAGGATGTATTTTGGGAGAAGATGAACCAGGAGCTTAGAACAATTCCTATAAGGGAGAGGGTAATTTTGGGAGGAGATCTAAATGGCCACTTGAGAATTGGGAGGGCTGGGATAGGTAGAGTTCATGGGGGCTGGGGGGTGGGTGAGAAAAATGAGGGGGGAGAGAGAGTGATTGATTTTGCACTGGCATTTGATCTGACATTGGTCAACACATTCTTTGAGAAAAAGGAAAACAGATTGATTACATTCATTAGTGGTGGGAGGGAGAGCCAGATAGATTTATTGTTGTGTAGGAGAGACCATCTGGAGGAGATTAGCAACTGTAAAGTAATAAATGGGGAGAGTGTAGCAGTGCAACATAGGATAGTAGTAACTGATTGCAGGCTAATTAAATGTAGGATAAGTAAGAAGTCGTGCATGGACCCAAAGATAAAGTGGTGGAGATTGAAAGATGCAGAGCTGAGAGCTATATTTAAGAGAAGAGTGTTGGAAGCGATAAGGTTGCATGAGGATGTACATGAATGGTGGAGAGAGAATAGTAGGGTGATTTTGAGGATTGGTGAGGAGGTACTTGGAAAGTCATCAGGAAGGAAACCACCAAATGATAAAGAGTCACGATGGTGGAATGAGGAAGTGCAAGAATGGGTGAAGAGGAAGTCACCATACTAGGATGCTCCCCATAGACAGATTTATAAGCCTTGTAATATGAACATAGTGACATTCAGATAGAATGCGTTCATCCCTAATTATAGCAGATATAAGCTATAAGGTTGGATTCCTTTTATGCCTTCTGTGGTGTGTAGTTGATAGCGCCTTGACTTAGTGATTATAAGTCCTAGGTTCGAGTCCCGGTCGGGGTAAAATATGATTCATGTTTTCACATATGTAATGTGCTTGCTTGGTTATTGTATGACCCAAATGAGATTGGGAATTGAATTAAATGCTAAAATGAAGCCACGAGTGAGGTTGGGGAATCTGTAATATGAACAGTGGCATTCAGATAGAATGCGTTCATCCCTAAGTATAGCAGATATAAGCTATAAGTTTGGATTCCTTTTATACCTTTTGTGGTGTGTAGTTGGTAGCACCTTGACTTAGTAATTATAAGTCCTAGGTTCGAGTCCCAGTTGGGGTAAAAAATGATTCATGTTTTCACATATGTAATGTGCTTGCTTGGTTATTGTATGACCCAAATGAGATTGGGAATTGAATTAAATGCTAAAATGAAGCCACGAGTGAAGTTGGGGAATCTGTAATATGAACATAGTGGCATTCAGATAGAATGCGTTCATCCCTAAGTATAGCAGATATAAGCTATAAGGTTGGATTCCTTTTATACCTTCTGTTGTGTGTAGTTGGTATCGCCTTGACTTAGTAATTATAATTCCTAGGTTCGAGTCCCAGTCGGGGTAAAAAATGATTCATGTTTTCACATATGTAATGGGCTTGCTTGGTTATATATATATATATATATATATATATATATATATATATAATATATATATATATATATATATATATATATATATATATATATATATATATATATATGTGTGTGTGTGTGTGTGTGTGTGTGTGTGTGTGTGTGTGTGTGTGTGTGTGTGTGTGTGTGTGTGTGATTACCTAATTGTGCTTACGGGAAAGAGCCCAAAGCTCGTATCTTCCCGTCTCCTCATCGGTTCCATTTTAGACTTTGTGATACTTATCATACCTGTCCTTAAAACTATGGATTCAGATAGCATTAACTACCTCCTCGCTTAGCCAATTCCAATTATCAACTACTCTTACACTGAAAAAGTATTTTCTTACATCCTGCAAAGAAGTTTTCTTACGAAGCTTCAAACTATGACCTCTAGTTCTAGAGCCAGCCATATCAAAATATCGATCCCTATCCACTCTATCATAACCATGAAGGAATTTAAAGACTGTCACCATATCCCCCCTCACTCTTCTAGCTTCGAGTGATGGTAAGTCTAATTCCCTCAGCCTCTCATCATAACTGAGATTGCGTATTTCTGGCACCAGTTTCGTGGCATGTCTTTGAACTTTTTCAAGCTTAGCTATGTGCTTTTTCAAGTGCGGATTCCAAAAGGGGGCTGCATATTCGAGTTTTGGCCTCACATAGGTTACATAAATATTTCTGAACATTTCCTTGTCCATGTGCCTGAAGGCTACCCTTACATTTGATAAGAATGCATATGCTGCCCTTACTATGCCATTTACATGTATTTCTGGAGACAAATCTGCCAGTATGTTTACTCCTAGATCTCCTGTGTGTGTATGTGATTACCTAATTGTGATTACCTAATTGTGTTTACGGGAAAGAGCCCAAAGCTCGTATCTTCCCGTCTCCTCATCGGTTCCATTTTATACTTAGTGATACTTATTATACCTGTCCTTAAAACTATGGATTGAGATAGCATTAACTACCTCCTCGCTTAGCCAATTCCAATTATCAACTACTCTTACACTGAAAAAGTATTTCCCTACATCCTGCAAAGAAGTTTTCTTACGAAGCTTCAAACTATGACCTCTAGTTCTAGAGCCAGCCTTATCAAAATATCGATCCCTATCCACTCTATCATAACCATGAAGGAATTTAAAGACTGTCACCATATCCCCCCTCACTCTTCTAGCTTCGAGTGATGGTAAGTCTAATTCCCTCAGCCTCTCATCATAACTGAGATTGCGTATTTCTGGCACCAGTTTCGTGGCATGTCTTTGAACTTTTTCAAGCTTAGCTATGTGCTTTTTCAAGTGCGGATTCCAAAAGGGGGCTGCATATTCGAGTTTTGGCCTCACATAGGTTACATAAATATTTCTGAACATTTCCTTGTCCATGTGCCTGAAGGCTACCCTTACATTTGATAAGAATGCATATGCTGCCCTTACTATCCCATTTACATGTATTTCTGGAGACAAATCTGCCAGTATGTTTACTCCTAGATCTCCTGTGTGTGTATGTGATTACCTAATTGTGATTACCTAATTGTGTTTACGGGAAAGAGCCCAAAGCTCGTATCTTCCCGTCTCCTCATCGGTTCCATTTTATACTTAGTGATACTTATTATACCTGTCCTTAAAACTATGGATTGAGATAGCATTAACTACCTCCTCGCTTAGCCAATTCCAATTATCAACTACTCTTACACTGAAAAAGTATTTCCCTACATCCTGCAAAGAAGTTTTCTTACGAAGCTTCAAACTATGACCTCTAGTTCTAGAGCCAGCCTTATCAAAATATCGATCTCTATCCACTCTATCATAACCATGAAGGAATTTAAAGACTGTCACCATATCCCCCCTCACTCTTCTAGCTTCGAGTGATGGTAAGTCTAATTCCCCCAGCCTCTCATCATAACTGAGATTGCGTATTTCTGGCACCAGTTTCGTGGCATGTCTTTGAACTTTTTCAAGCTTAGCTATGTGCTTTATCAAGTGCGGATTTCAAAAGGGGGCTGCTAATGGTTCGATAATGGGTGTAAAAGAGCAAAGGAGTGGAGAGACAAATGCTGGAAAAAGGTATTGGAGGAGAAAAAACATAAATGCCTGGCAAACCTGCAAAAGAGCAAGAAATGACTACCTAAGTAAAAGGAGAGAGGCAGAGAGAGACTATGAGAGGGACATCACCAGGAAGGCTAAAGAAAATCCCAAGCTTTTCCACAGCTTTATCAGAGGAAAACTGAAGGTAAAAGAACAGGTTTTAAGGCTAAAGAGAGCGGATGGAAGCATCACTGAGACGGATGAAGAGATCTGCAAAGAATTGAACAAGGAGTTTCAGTCAGTATTTACAGTAGAAAATACCCCACCCCCTCAGATTGCAGTGATAGAAGCTCAAGGGCCGGTATTAGAGAACATCAACCTTACAGCCACAGAGGTATGCAAAGCGCTGATGGATTTAGATGTTCATAAAGCTACAGGTCCTGATGACATATCCCCTCATGTGCTTAAAAAATGCGCAAACACAATATCAGTGGCACTAAGTATCATATTTAAGGAGTCACTGGAGTCGGGGGAGATTCCAAGATGCTGGAAACAAGCAAATGTGATACCTATCTTCAAAAAGGGAAGGAGGGATACGGCTCTGAACTATAGACCAGTTTCCTTGACCAGCATAGTTTTCTAAGTTATGGAGAAACTACTAAGGAAACATATCTCTCTTCACTTGGAATCCTTCAACTTTTTGTCAGTGAGGCTACATGGCTTCAGAGAAGGTAGATCAACAGCAACAAACTTTTTAGAATTTTATGATGAGGTAAGCCAAATCTTACAGGAAAGAGAGGGCTGGGCAGATTGCATATTCCTAGACTTCCAGAAAGCGTTTGACACTGTTCCACATGGGAGACTTATTAGGAAGCTGCAATCAATGGCTAGAATAGGTGGAAATGTTTTGGAATGGATAAAAACTTACTTAGAAGGAAGGGAACAGAGGGTTAGAGTAAGACACTCAGTGTCTGAATGGAAAAGAGTTAGTAGTGGAGTTCCACAGGGTTCAGTTTTAGGGCCACTTTTGTTCCTTGTATATGTAAATGACCTATCAGAGTCTGTAAATTCATTCATGAATATGTTTGCAGATGATGCAAAGATTGTGAAGAAAGTAAAAAACGAGAACAATGGTAGAGAACTTCAGGAGGATCTAAATAATCTGCATGAGTGGTCAGAAAAGTGGCTAATGAAATTCAATACTTCAAAATGTAAGGTAATGAGAATGGGTACAAGTGCAAGAAGGCCCAAGCTTGACTACTCGGTGGCTGGAGTACAACTTCAAGAGACAGAAAATGAGAAAGATCTAGGAGTAAACATACTGGAAGATATGTCTCCAGAAATACATATAAATGGCATAGTAAGGGCAGCATATGCATTCTTATCAAATGTAAGGGTTGCCTTCAGGCACTTGGACAAGGAAATGTTCAGAAATATTTATGTAACCTATTTTAGGCATGAGTGTGTGTGCTTATATATATGTATATATGTGCATATTGGAAATATAAATATGTATTTGTATATGTGTGATATATAAATAAAAGATATGAATGTAGAATATATATATTTCTATTTCTATATATATAGTGTATAAATATAATATATAAATATATGTATATATTTAATATATATTAAAATTTTATATATATATATTATATATATATATATATATATATATATATATATATATATATATTATATATATATATATATATATATATATATATATATGTTCCGGTTTTACGTCACGGACTCCCTTATCAACCAAGGGCTTGGACGGTTGCCTTCTTGCGAAGGACTTGTTTTGGCAGATGTAATCCTTACGCTGAGTGCATGCCTTTGCTAACCTCAGACCGTGACGGGGCGCGAACCCTCGACCTGACGCCTCAGAGTCGGAGACGCTACCGACTGAGCCACGGCGACTACCTATATATATATATATATATATATATATATATATATATATATATATATATATATATATATATATATATATATATATATATATATATATATATATATATATATATATATATATATATATATATAAATATATATATATATATATATATATATATATATATATATATATATATATATATATATATATATATATATATATATATATATATATATATATATATAATATATATATATATATATATATATATATATATATATATATATATATATATATATATATATATATATATATATATATATATATATATATATATATATATTCATTCATATGCATATGTATATTTTAAATCGCAACTTCATCCTCGTTCACCTCCAATCCTTGCGATGCAGAGGACCGCTATGTAATTTTTCCATATATTTCTTTTTCCCGTGTCTTCACCTTTATTGGTCTCCATTCATCAAGCCTTACGTTTAATTTTTCTCACCCAAGTATATCATGGTATGGAAAGAAGACTCGAAACAGGTGACAGACCCACAATATAAACCACCGCGGGTGCTGGAAAGCACGAATAAGACTGGGAATTGAATTAAATGCTAAAATGAAGCCACGAGTGAGGTTGGGGAATCTGTAATATGAACATAGTGGCATTCAGTTAGAATGCGTTCATTCCTAAGTATAGCAGATATAAGCTATAAGGTTGGATTCCTTTTAACCTTCTGTGGTGTAGTGGTAGCGCCTTGACTTAGTAATCATAAGTCCTAGGTTCGAGTCCCGGTTTGGGTAAATAATGATTCATGTTTTCACATATGTAATGTGCTTATTTGATAATTTCATGGCCCGAATGAGATTGGGAATTGAATTAAATGCTAAAATGAAGCCACGAGTGAGGTTGGGGAATCTTTAATATGAACATAGTGGCATTCAGTTAGAATGCGTTCATTCCTAAGTATAGCCGATATAAGCTATAAGGTTGGATTCCTTTTAACCTTCTGTGGTGTAGTGGTAGTGCCTTGACTTAGTAATCATAAGTCCTAGGTTCGAGTCCCGGTCGGGGTAAAAAATGATTCATGTTTTCACATATGTAATGTGCTTATTTGATAATTTCATGGCCCGAATGAGATTGGGAATCGAATTAAATGCTAAAATGAAGCCAGGAGTGAGGTTGGGGAATCTGTAATATGAACATAGTGGCATTCAGTTAGAATGCGTTCATTCCTAAGTATAGCAGATATAAGCTATAAGGTTGGATTCCTTTTAACCTTCTGTGGTGTAGTGGTAGCGCCTTGACTTGCTAATCATAAGTCCTAGGTTCGAGTCCCGGTCGGGGTAAAAAATGATTCATGTTTTCACATATGTAATGTGCATAATTGGTTATTTCATGGCCCGAATGAGATTGGGAATTGAATTAAATGCTAAAATGAAGCCACGAGTTAGGTTGGGGAATCTGTAATATAAACATAGTGGCATTCAGTTAGAATGCGTTCATTCCTAATTATAGCAGATTGGTTTCGAGTCCCGGTCGGGGTAAAAAAAAATGATTCATATATATATATATATATATATATATATATATATATATATATATATATATATATATATATATATATATATATATATATATATATTTACAGATAGATAGATAGACAGATAGGTAGATAAATAGAAAGATAGACAGATATGAAGTGTAGCTTTAGAATCAAGGCTGACTGCCCTTCCTATTGCCCGGCAGTGGGTTCGAACGTGAGTCAGTTACCTCTTGAGTTGAGTAATATATCGATTACGCTACTGCAGTCCCCTTCTTGTTCAGAATACTAATACTCCATTTTCTGCCAGATTTATTTAGATAATTTGTAAAAAAGAAAAAAGAAGGCTGATTGTGGACAATATTAGGCTAAATACGTTTAACTTGTAAATATTTCTATTTAATTGAATCGATCAATACTTTTGACTTCAGGAGTCTATAATTACAAACACTTGCAGTCCATTATTATTAAAGACTTCCTCACACGAATTCAAATCACTAACATCATTTGATGTCACGTGTCTTGATTAATGTACCTATTGATATTTATTCACAGTTTTAAGCCTTGATATCCCTGCACCCAGCCATTGTTTTTAGATACAATATCTTGATATAAATAATGCACTTCACCAGACTTTTTTTTAATATTTAAAAGCTATTCACATACTGTTGCTAAAGCATGAAAAAGCGATTCACGTTTTGGAGTGCTCGTCATTGCAATATATGAGTGTGTTTATTTTTATTACTAATTATTAGTATACTAAATATTCATCGCATTTAAACTAACATTTTGAGTTTCTTTGCCCTATTGATAAGCAAACAACGAGCAGTGAGGAATGTTTACCTTTTAAGCTATACGAAGTGATCTCTTCCGCTTTGAATAAAAATATATTTTAAGTTCGCCTCCGATTCTCTCCATTGTGTAAGTGAGGCAGGCATCAAGATCGCCTGGCTTCATCCGTGTAAAAAGAGGAAAGTTTCTTAAATGGGAAGAATGAGAAAGCGAACGAGTATTGTTGGTAATTTCCCCGCAAGATG
>JAXCGZ010004318.1:0-40000 GCA_037179515.1 Halocaridina rubra
AAAGATATAGGTATGTGGGAAGACGAATCTAAGATGCTACTGGTAAAAATAATACTACAGTATACAAAATAAGGCAGCATTAAAGCATAGCTTCACATTCAAGTTGATGAATTATGTAGAGTACTGACTGCAAAAATACTGCTTCACATTCAAATATTTAAAAAAGCTTTGCTTCTATACAGTACATACAGACTTGAATATTGTGGCCGCAGTCTCCTTTGTAAGGGAGGGTTGCCGAGCCAAAAACACACATTCCTCACAAACCGGAGATATCGTGAAAACTCCTCATAGCTCCTTATATAATATAAATATAGACAATGATAATATTAGGCATTACAAAAATTCACAAGGATTGACAAAATTAGAATAACAACAAAGGTAAAAGAAACTTCATAGAAAGTACATGAAAGGATGGAGACTGCAGTGGTACAGACATCTAATGAATAAAACTGACGACTACATGGGCAGTAGGGGATGGCAATAGAAGATGAGAACAAGAGGAAAAAGGGGATGGCCAATGTGATGGTGGATGGATTGTGTGAATGACAATTTAAGGAACTGAGGGCTGAGAGAAGATAATATGCAAAACCAAGGAATGTGGGGAAGCCTAGTCAGGAACACCAACCCTACATACCACATGTGCCACCAACACTTCATACACTCCTTGAGAGCTCCGGGAGAAACTCAAGAATCAGCACTGATCTTCCTATATGGCCAGGCAGCTCAAGAAACAACATCAACACTACATATACACAGGTTTGGAAGTAGTGAAAGAGGAAGAGAAGGATTCAAAGTAATTTTACAATACAGTTTCCAATAAAATATACAAGACTAACATACCCAAGGACATTCTTCTCAACATCCTCCATTTCAATGTCCATATCATTTGAATCATGGGAGTTGTTGTTGGCCATCGTTGTCACGGGTGGAGCTGATATATTGTTTTGCATGTTATTAGCAGGTGGTACTGCAAAAAAAAAGAAAGATACACTTATTCTACCATAGAAAGGAAGACAATCTACAGCAAAGAAAAGAAGATACACTTATTCTGTATAAAAGAGAACGAGATATTAAGAAAAAATCAATGCTGAAATGCTTGCCAACACCAAAATATATTATTTAATGCAATGCACTTACACATTTTTAAATATTTTCAACTCATCCTCCTTTGTTGGGATTTGAACCTGGGACCTGTGGAACTGGAATCAACAGCTTAGTGCCCTGAGCATTTTTGTACAGGTTGCAGGTTTTAATCCAAAAAGAATAGATTGCTTGAAAACATTATTCTTATTATATCATTCTTATTATTATTATTACTACTACTGTCATTATTATCACAAGTAATGCAACAAACTCAGATTGAAAAATTAAAGATTATGACCCAGATGGCTCCAGCAGGGGGAGCAACTTGGTGAGGAAAAGGAAAAAAAAGAGAAGATAAAACAAATAAATCTACATAAAATGGCAGAACTCAGTTTTGCAATACTGCAATAATGGAAATAAATAATAATTACTCAAGGAAGCACTAGAACTATCGACCGTACAAAAATCAGAACAAGATATAAGACACAGGCATTGACGTGTATTTACTCAAAGCCAGCTTTATCCTTATAACTTTTTGGTTCAAACTTTATACTTTAACATAATGTAGCTGGGTTAATGTAATATACGCCATAGGCCATAAAAGATTTTATTTCATCCACGATTTTATTACTTACTATTTCCATATCAATATGTTTCTTTTTATTTCTGGTGATATAGTTTCATAGAAATTTTTGGTAATAATATCTCTTATACACGAGTTACAGAAAAATACTAAAGAACTGTCAATGAAAAAAATCTTACTCCTCATACGTAAAAAGGAAAAAATTATTGTTTTTAAACTATATGCCTATTATAAAATAACATTTCCGATTAAGGTAAAATGAGAGATTAGCAAACATAACTTGAGAAAATCATTGTGCTCACATGCAGGCATTCACAAACTCACACATATTTAAAGCAGAAACAGAAGAGAAATGAGAATAAAATCCAACTTACAAAGTGGTCTGCTTGGTACATTAGGTGCCATGCTTACGGATGGGGGAATGGCACCAATGAGAGGCTGACCTAATATTGATGAAACTGGAGGATGTACACCTAGAGGAGGAAGGCCAAGTGGAGGTGGCACTCCCAAAGGGGGTAAATTTGGAGGCATAAGACCCTGGGGAAGTGGTGGCATACCTCCAGGACCTGGACCAGGACCAACCTGAGGAGCTGATAAAAAAATAACATAAATCATCATAATCATCACCTCCAACACCTCCTACTGTAAATATAATCATCAATAACAAGAAAAAAAACAAAAGACCAACACACATTATAATCATAAACACCTATAATTGAAGTTAAACATGACTTACGTGGCATATTTGGAAGGCCGAATGGAGGCGGTAAGATGTTGGGAGGCAATCCTTGGGGATTTGGGGGTAAACCTTGAGGATTGGGAGGCATCCCAGGGGCACTTGAAGGGTGGGCACCGCCATCTCGATCCTGTGATTTTTCTACAGGTGGGGGTAAAGGAGGTAACGGGGCAGCGACATCTTGTCCACGACTGTTTGGGGGAGGATGACCTGGTGGCACTCCGATTGGTACAAATCCTGGAGGAGGACCTGGTGCCGGAGCTGACTGATGTCCATACCGTCCTGTAAAAAATAAACAGTTGTTATTTGCCGATTTATGAGTTACAAAGAATCCTCATGATGGGGGTGGACAGACAAGTTGGAGCAGGTAAATTAAAGCTGGATGCCCTTCCTAGTGCCCCCATGGCAGGATGAACACAGGTTTGTAACTTTCCAAATTGAGTGCTCTAACCACCGTACTATTCAGGAACATCTGCCTTGGAAAAAAAAAATTAAGCAAACAGGGGAGAGGTCTCTTCTGTAAAAAAAAAAAAAAAAAGTAATAATAATTAATTAGAAAAAGTCACTAACAGAGTGACTCCAAGCTATAAAAAAAAATAAGCAAATGAGGAAGAAGTCTCTCCTGATTGAAGAATATGATAATAAGTCACTATCAGCGAGTTCGTGCTATAAAAATTTAGCAGATTTTGGAGGAATCTCCTCTGGGTGGAAAAAGTAATACTAATAAGTCACCAACAGAGTAAGTCCGAACAATATATACTTAAACATATTGGGATTAAGATGTCTCTCCTAAATGAAGAAAGTAATAATAATAAGTCCCAAACAGTGTGTGTGCTATATATAAATAAAAAAAAAAAGGAAACTTTTAGAATACATTACTTCAGGACAGAAAAGATAATAATGGCAAGTCACTATCAGAGTGAGTCCATACTTTCTTGATACGAATTTCCTACCAAGTAACAATAAAAAGTCACATATAAAGCGAGTCCGTGCATTCTAAGTGATAATTTCCTACCAAGTAACAATAATAAGTCATTAACAAAGTTATGTGAGTGCTTTCTTGTTGATAATTTCCTAATGAGACAGGGAAAAAGAAAACGAAGGAATCTTGAAACAGATACATATAGGTATCATACAAAAATGTCCTAAAGAAAATAGTAAAAATACACTTCTTAAAGAATCATTTGAAATAAAGAAATTAAAATTTAAAAATACTCTCAACTCATATGGCATAAAAAGGTCAAAGATTACCAAAGGTAGAAAGCAATATCAGAAAGAATTCTTGATTTAAGAGATCAAAAGAAATTTTCAGTATCCTGAAGAATCTTAAATAATGTGAAACAAAAGCCTGAATATTCTGACAAAAGTAAAAAAATAATTTCCCAAATATCAGCTCATATTCTACTCCAGGCCTAAATTTAACATTCAATCGCTTATTCTCTTTGAAGTCAAAGGTACATACATATGTACAGGATGGTCGCAATCCCCTTTGTTAGGGGGTGGTGGTCAAAGTACAGACTTTCTTCAGAATCTAATATACTTCAAACTTTTGTCTTAGCTCCTTGGGGATAAAGGGCTGCCATAATTGCCCCCAGGACCCAGTTTGGATCATTCAAAGCTTCAATAGAAGAGGATCTTTTGTTGTGAGGCCCAACAGCTTCTGCTGGTTTATCCCTACTGCTTCATCTGATGAAGTCAGTGGGGGTTACTATTTCAATGTCACAAATATGACCCTTTGAGCTTGTAGTTAGTGTATGTAAAGCGATATATTGTAAAGCTGAGCAACTTTCAGAAATTAAATGACCCAATGAATTGCTAGGTCATGTTGGGTTTGGGGTGAGTTGGGTTGGACTGAGCTGGATTAGGTTGGTGAGGGTTTTGTTTGGTTAAGTTAGGTGACTTGCATTGTAAATATGAATAACCTTGGAGTACTGGGTTTACTATTCTTTACAATATATATGAAGTGTACTTATTTGATGAGCTTAATACCAATATACCATTTTCAAGCCTTCACCTGCACATGAACATTTTATGGAACATACTCTTTCAAGATATAAAGAGTGAAGGACCCTCATTTGGGCAGGCATAATTTCAAATTAGCATGCCATTCTCTCAGGAAGTAATTAAGTGGAAATCAATATCTTGCATCTGTAGTTATGTTACCATACAAGAGCACATGTGTTGTTTTATCAAACTAAGGGACTCAGATGGAGTCAGTAACTTTCATATTGTCACAGGGGGCAGTACGAGACTTGCGCTGAAGCCCAGCAGATCATTCTGGCAACGAGGCATAATTTTGTTACTGGTCACAGGGAGAGGTTAATCTTGTCCTGAACATGAAATATAATATGTATGAGCTGTGAATTTACTCTTTCTCAAATATTCTTAATATACCCAATTCTCAGTTTTCTCTCCAAATAATGGTTGCAATGTAACGAAGCTGCAGGGGTAAACCAGTTGCAACTGGTGGGCCTCAAGTCAGAGGATCTTGCCTACATACCCTGTGGATTAACCAAACAGGGTGGTGTGGGGAAATATTGTAGCAACCATTCATCACCAAGAAGCTAAGTGGAGTTATCGAGGTATGCTCGGTGTTGGTGAACGTGTGGTTTGACATGGCTACCCTTCATATATGGGGGACTGCGGCCATTGTATACGTAAGTACAAATAAAGGTTAGTAATAAAGGGAATGCGATCTACTCACCTCTAAGCCAATCAGGTACAGTTTCTTCGTCAATCATCCCACCTTCTTCAAGACTATCCAGATCAAAGCTGCTCATAGTGATCAACTTGCGATAAGGAATGTATGAACATCCAACTTCCACCTCCCAGTAATCTTTGAATTCTTTGCCTTTTACACCTTTTCCTGGGGCCCATGCTAACGTAATGGCTTTATTCTGAAAATATTATAACTAGAATGTATCAGAGAAAATATATACTACCTTTACAAAATGACATGATCGGTAATCGAAAGCTTAAATGGGCTCGGTCTACTGCATACTAACATATCTTCTTTACTTTCAAATCTTAGCACAAAGCACCTAGATATTATAAATCCTCCTTCCTCTATCATTTACATGAATATTTTATACACTGTTATCAATTTACTTTTAATATATTGAGTTGCTTACAATTTTATTCCTCAGACTAAAAACTACAGTATATATAGGTTTATATATAGGTTTTATCTGTTTTGAAAATCAGTCACCACTAAAGAGTAGATAAATATGCTCCTAAGTGCTAATGTACTCAGTTGTTGCTTGTTTTTCCCTTCATATTCAAAATCATATTAAAAACATTCATGTGATTCCCATGATACAGTTCTACATATAAAGAAGCACACGCATGCATGGATGCACATATATTTCCCCCAGAAATACCTGAGAGCAGTGGCTTGGATGGTTAGGCATGTTTATACCCTGCTACCTTAATTCTGTTTCAGCAACTGTAACCACCCGTTGGTTCAGCAAATAAAGTGTCACATAAAAAAAATACAGTACAGAGTTCCCCCCCATACCGCGGTAGTTCGGTTCAGGGACCCGGCGCGAACCAGGAAATCCACAGAGTAGGATCAAACTATATGTACATAGATATTTTAATATATTTTTACGTTTACACTGTATAAACCCTCCCTGTACTATTAACAAACCACCCTTTACTTCATAAATAACAGCATGCAACGTAAATTTATATGAAAGTGATAGATAAAATCACGGTGAATGAGGTGGTTATTACATGACATACTCATTTACAATTATTTTTAAGTTTACGTACTGTATAAACCCTCCCTGCACTGTTAAAAAAACATGAACTATCTCACGTAGGTGAGAGCTACTGGAAATATAAATATATATGCTAGCTCACGTAGCTATCGGACACTACATATATCGCATGATGCAATACTGTGAGTTATACTATACGTACGTATATCTAAATTTATGTTTTTTACTATTTTATTATTCTTAGGCTAGGAAATACTTGTTTTATTAATAAAATAATGAAAATTTTAATATTCACTAGGTCACGTAGGTGAGACCCTTTGCGTTTTTCGAAACACTGATACCGGTATCGTATTTTACGTGGTGCAATACTGTTTACTATTTTTTACTGTTTTATTATTCTTAGGCTAAGAAATACGTTTTTTGATCAATAAAATCATGAACTTACTGGAAATATAAATATATATGCTAGCTCACGTAGTTATCGGACACTATTTTGCATGATGCAACACTGTGAGTTATACTGTACGTATGTACGTATATTTAAATTTATGTATATGCTGGCTCACGTAGCTATCGGACACTACATATATCGCATGATGCAATACTGTGAGTTATACTGTACGTACGTATATCTAAATTTGTTTTTTTTTTACTATTTTATTATTCTTAGGCTAGGAAATACTTGTTTTATCAATAAAATAATGAAAATTTTAATATTCACTAGGTCACGTAGGTGAGAGCCTTTGCGTTTTCCGAAACACTGATATCGTATCTTACGTGGTGCAATACTGTTTACTATATTTTACTGTTTTATTATTCTTAGGCTAAGAAATACGTTTTTCTTTTATCAATAAAATCATAAAACTACTGGAAATATAAATATATATGCTAGCTCACGTAGCTGCGACCCCAATACATTGTACGCTATTGAACACTATTTCGTATGATGCAATACTGTGAGTTATACTGTACATACGTATATCATTCAGTTATTAGTAAAATGTATATTAATATAAAATTCATTTACTTATTTGATGATTGTACAAAATCTATTGTATTTATTCATTGTAATTTGGACCAAAAATTCCTTTTGTAAAGATTATACTTTTCAAAAGAGGTGGTCAATAAACGTATCTATCTATCTAAATTTATGTTTTTTACTATTTTTACTGTTTTATTATTCGTAGGCTGGGAAATAATTTTTTTTTATCAATTAGATAATGAAATATGTTTTTTTCAATAAAAAAAATGAAAATACTGAGAAATTTTTTTTTTTAATATTTTAATATTTTTGCATATACCTATAAAATAAAATAATAATTTACCCCCCCCAAAAAACCGCGATACTGTGAGAACATAAACCAAGAAACGCGAATAACCGGGGAACACTGTATATAAAAATAAAGCATGTATACGTACTTGCATTTTGTGATTTCTGAGCTTATTGAGAGCTCTGGCAGCATCCTGACGTCTATTCATACAGATGAAAGCACAACCGCGAGGAGGAATCAAGTCGATTGAGACGATATCTCCATACTCCCCAAAGGTGTCTGACAGTTCCTCTTGATACACAAGCTGTTGAATTATAAAAGTCCAATATTAAAAACATACATACATATACAATGGTTGCAATCCCCCTTGCAAGAGGAATGGACGGCCCAGTCAAAGCACACATTCGCCAAAACCATATCTCAATCACCCTTTTACCAACTTGACGAGAGATCAAGGTGTATTAAATTAAATACAATTAATAATATTCTGGAATCATCTACCCAAACTCTTCACTACTATTCACAAACAATGCAAAGATGATTAAAATGACATGACATTTCATGATAAAAAAAGTAGTAAACATGGCTCATAACATTCTTGACATGATAAGACGAAAGCTAAACATGCTTCATGAAAGACAGAAAGTCATAAATCGTGTGAACTTAAGGAAATAATGAGACTGAATGACATGATTTCTAATAAAAAAAAAATAAAAAAAAATCTGAGAAAATCAACATCCTATCACAAAGCTCGGCTAAAATATGTTATGTAGGAATAAAAAATTGCATTTAAATTATATTTCTTTTCTTATTAGTAACCTTTGACAAGTGTCCAACCCATAACGTAGTCGAACAAACACTGAGAAATTCATTTTTAATGGGTGGCAAACCCCGTTTCTTCCGTTCCTCTTCCTTCTCGCGATCTTTCTCTCTTGCTCGTTCCTTTTCTGGATCAAGTCTTTCCTTTTCTCTCTCTTTCTTTCTATCTTTATCTCTGTCCCTGTCTCTATCACGATCCCTCCTGTCTCTGTCGCGGTCTCGATCTCTGTCCCTGGACCTGGACCTGAGTAAAAGAAAAATATCATAATATTGAGTGTTGGACTTACTCAAGTTGGGTCCAAGGTACACATAACAGTTTGTCATCATTTCTCTAATCCTGCTGGCACTGCCCGAATATTTTAAATATTCAACATTAAAATATGTTCAATAAATATCCATTTAAAACTAGCTCAAACTTCTGAGGCTCCACTGACTAACAACTTCAATCAATATGTTAGGAGAAAAAATTTAAAGTAGTTTTAACATCAGACTAAACTAAGCAACTGAATACAGTACTAGAAAATAATAAAAAGCATAGGTAAACAGAAGTTTAGATACGATAAAATATAACTGAAATCAAAATGCTGTAATAGTTTCTTGTATGCCCACTGACACCCACCCTCTCTCCCCCCATTCACAACTTGGAAGTACAGTATTAGTCTCGCAAAATAGCATAGTTACTGTTGCAGTAGCAGTTAACTGAAGGCAGCATAGTAATTATTTTTAAATCTCCATAATTCATTGCTACACCCCCATTTATTTGCTGTATTCAACATATTATGATGGTGGTTTTATGTATATATCAGTTCTTTCTGCGCCTTAACAGCGGTTGAATTTACAACTATGTAAATATGGTACTAAGTGCATATTGTATATAATTAGTAATTAAATAATCTGCTCCTATTTATAAATGAAAAACAATCTCATTTGGTCAATGACTTTACAAATATCAGTCATTCTAACTGACCTCCGCCTTCTTGATCTAGAACTTGACCTCCGACCTCTCGATCTTGACCTTGATCTACGGTGCCTAGATCTAGACCTTGAACGAGACCGTGACCGACTGCGACGCTTTCGTCTAGATCGGCTCCTAGATCGAGATCGACTTCTTCGTCTGTCCATATCGCGATCCTCGGGGATACTGAAATTTAATTAAAATGTAACGATGGTAATGCATGGCATAATCCAACAATCTGTACCTTAATTGATACATCTACGTGTGTATTCTAATGTCTACTTACCTGTATATATATCCGGTTATTATATCTATACACTATTTTTATAAGTTAACTGAACTATAATTAGTCAATAATTACTATCCAATAAGTAAATACAATCCCCAACCCCCACAATCCAAGTCTTTTTTAATCATTTGCTAATTAGCAATAATGATTTGCAGCCCAATTACACTACATTTATGTTGAAATTAGTTTTTTATTTATCCTATTTATATCTGTAATAATACTGATATGCTATTTATCAGTGATATATAATCTTTCAGCCAAAGAAGAAGCATGTTCAAGAAATATTAAAAAAAGATCAATAAAGCAAACTTTTCATGTCTTACATCAACCATCTAGCATTAAAAAACAAAAATGCAAATGACCATTAATTTCAATCATATTTTTTGACTTCTCCCATCAATGGTTACCTAAAGTGATTCAATCATCTCGATATCACCCCATCTCCTGCATTCTCCTCCATCACACCACACACCCTCATGTACTCCCTCAACAACCATAAAACTCCTCTATGGCTTACCTCTCCCCCCCTCCAGCCCGGCAGCTCCAACCTCAGCATCCTTCTCCCAAAAGATCCATCATCCCTTCTCAAAACATGCCCAAACCACCTCAGTCTCGCCTCTCTCACCATGTCCCGTAGCCGTCTCCATATTGCCCTATCCCTTGCACCCTCCTATCATCGCGCAACACACCCTCATGACGTTCCCCACTATATTCAAAATCCTCCTCTAAGGCCACTCACTCCCCCTTCTGCCTAGCAGCTGCATGCTCGGTATCCTTCTTCCAACATACCCTTCATCCCGCTTACGCATGCACCCAAACCATCTCAATCTTGCCTCTAACAATGTTAAATTCTGACACTTACACTTCCTTCACATCATCGCTGTCTTCAGAGTGCTCTCCATCCTCTAAAGGACTTTTAGGTTGCTCCTGAGGAAGATGTACACTGGCATACTCCAAACTTGGGGGAGGAACAGCCATGGGGGCAGGAGGCAACCCTCCCATAAAAGGACCTTGTGGCAGATATCCTGGTGGAGGTTGGGAGGTATCCACTGACAGGAAAGGTAATGACCTTCCATCATAATCCCCTATTAAGAAAATAAGAGGATTAGCGTGCAGTGGAAGCATCTGGAGCTGGTAATACACTGACCTGGGGTTGAATTAGCTTTCACTGTCTCGTGTAGTTACAAATGAAATTAGTCAATTACTTGATAGTTTGGCGATTTCCTGTAGATCTACCTAATTATTCAGCCATTGCCTGATGATCACAGTCCTCGTGAATGGAAAAAGGGGCTTAGGTCTCAGCTATATGATAGGTATATAGTTGGGCTCTAGCGATATCAATGTCCCTTGCCTCTGCCAATCACTATAAACCCCTTTAGCAGATACTGACAGCAACTTAGTTCTTTTTAAGACACAATAAAATTGTATAATAAAAAAATCTATCCCACTTATTTCAAAATGTCAGGTAACTTCAAATACCTTGACATCCAAATGTGATTCATTCTTAAAATTTATCCATATGTTGAATATAGCCGAGATAAAAAGGCTTTTTCTTTTTTATTTACATATTATGTGTCACTATTACTCTCCATGAGCGGGTGGACAGAGACGGACTTAAGGCTGGATGCCCTTCCTATCACCCCACTGAGGACTCGAATGCAAGTTTGTCACCTCCAAAGTTGGTCACTCAACCAGTTATCCTTCGGTGGTCCCCATGCAATTACGATTAATTTTCCTAGAAATAATCTCCCATCCGATCACTTATTAATACCTGATAGTTATATGCAAATACTAAAAGTAATGGAACTCTTTCATGACATACAACAAAATGTGATGTTTAAAGCTACAGGTCTAGCCGTGATAAGCTTAAAAGTTTTACATATTGAATATATATAAATATACAGTATATATATATATATATATATATATATATATATATATATATATATATATATATATATATATATATATATATATATATATATATACACAGTGATCCCCTGCTGGATCGTGTTTCTTGGTTTGCGTTTTCACTGTACCACGTTTTTTGGGGGGGCAAAAATAATTGTAAAATACCTATGTACATGAGTATGTCATATAATTACCACTTCATTCACCATAATTTTATCTATCACTTTCATATAAATTTACGTTGTATGCTGTCATTTATGAAGTAAAGGGTAGTTTGTTAACAGTACAGGGAGGGTTTATACAGTGTAAACATAAAAATAAATTAAAATATCTACGTGCATATAGGCTGATCTTACTTCGCGGTTTTCCTGTCTCGCGCCGGGTCCCGGAACCGAACTACCGCGATAAGGGGGGGATCACTGTGTGTATATATATATATATATATATATATATATATATATATATATATATATATATATATATATATATATATATATATATATATATATATATATATATAATATATATATATATATATATATATATATATATATATATATATATATATATATATATATATATATATATATATATATATATATATAATTTCATTAGTATATGTGTATTATCTGATGCTTAAACACTACAACTCTAACTGTGGTGAAAGTAATTACTTTACAGAAAAAAAAACTGAAAATTAATAAAGTTGCTATATATATAGCATTTAGATGTGTGAACACTATCGCACTATTTGTGGTAACTTTTACAAGTTTTCTTTACGAGTAACAAAAAAAGTAAAAACGAAAGTCAATAAAGTGTATCTTTTATCACAAGTTCCAAGATTACAGTTTTGCTTAAAGTATATTTAAAGATTTTAAAATATGCTCAAGAAATTAAAAGTAAAATTAAATGGCCTATCATACTATGCTACAACTGTCTCAGAAAATCAATTATTTAAAAACCATCTATAGCTATTGAAATACAGTAATGGCAACTGTACAACAAGGATAAGAAATAATTTCCAAAGTGACCAAAGTCTCTCCCAGATTTTCCCGCCTTGAGAGAAGCAAGATTTGGTTGCGACAGTTTGATCACTTCTGCTGCTCCTATTTTGATTTGGCTTGGTGTCCTCTATTGATTTCCAGCCCAGGATTGGCAGTGGCCTTTTTTTAGGACTTGGGGAAGTTGTACCAAGCAGATTAGGGAAAGCCAACAACAACAACGATTGAATTTTTTTTTACCAAGAGGACCTGGAATGCCAGCATCTGCATAGTGGGTTCACCCTCCAGGGCTGCTAATCAGAAGAGGACACCAACAAACAAAGGAGAGGCACAACTAACCTCTGCCTGGAGATATTCAAGCAGGTAGGATATGGAACAACAACAACTAGAATAAGAATGCTATAACATTACCTGTAGATGTGATCCCTGGAATGACTTGAGTTTTCACTTCTTCGGGCACTGGAGGCACTATACCAGCAGCAGCAGCGGCAGCCGCTGCAGCTGCCATGCCAGCACCATCATCTTGTGTTGGTTGCTTCATCAATATCTGCTGAATTTGCTGGAGCAGTCCAGGATCAAGGTTGGTGACTGCTGCAGTCATCACTTGACTTGACACACTTGTGACAGGAACAGGCTGCAAAAGTAAACAACATCAGCAGTGAAATAGCAGTACTTCATTGTGCAATATTTGGACATAAATGGAGGGCAAGAATACCTCCTCCATGTTCCCCTGCGTGTTGAATATGTCGACTAAATGGGTTGGAGCAAGGAGACTGGTAATACTCTCCTTTGTAATCTTGTCCTGCAAAGAGGAAAGTTTTTTGGTTTGATGCTGCCATCCCCTTTATAAAGTGAATTATGGCTTTTGTATAGATTGACAACTTACCAGTATATTAAATTCAAGTTTAAGATGTTTATTACCCTGGATAAGAGACAAGAACTAACAATTATTAGACACAAATATCAATAATACCAAAATTAACATTAATTAAGAAATTTCAAAAAACTATTTCATGGAATGAATGTGTTACTATGTCAAAAAAGCCATCTAAAAACAACTGTATTGTATTTCAAGTGCACCATTATATGTGCAACCAGTAATCCCTGCTCAAATGGGAGAGGACACAAGACATAATGGAGCTAGGGGATGCCTTTCCTAACACACAACTGGGGAATGAACCCGTGTTAGTGCTTCCCAACTTGCGCACTCTACCACTCCACTTCAATGCCATTTTTTCACACTGGCCATCTAAAAAGCTGCAGTGACCTCTATAAAAGAAAAATTCATGCCAGCTAGACATCAACTTCTAGGTTATTTACATTCAAAACTAACATCAGTGTAATACCAAGGGGAAAATATAAAGTAGAACATAATATAAATTATAAATAAACTGTCATGCCATTAATGTTTAAAGAACATATTATCCTTCCAACTACATTAAATACACATCTTTTAGAATCACCATACGATTATCAAAATCATAAAATTATAAAACTTCTGAGCCCATAATCCATATCTTAAACATCCATACCATTATGCAAGAACATTATATATTCCCTATGGCAAAGATAAATGTGCACTAATTCTCTACGAAAGGAAAAAATCACACTTTAGTCCAAGTGGCATACAAAAGGAGAAATGCAAACGAGAGAGAGAGAGAGAGAGAGAGAGAGAGAAAGAGAGAGAGAGAGAGAGAGAGAGAGAGAGAGAGAGAGAGAGAGAGAGAGAGAGAGAGAGAGAGAGAGAGAGAGAGAGAGAGAGAGAGAGAGAGAGAGAGAGAGAGAGAGAGAGAGAGAGAGAGAGAGAGAGAGAGAGAGAGAGAGAGAGAGAGAGAGAGAGAGAGAGATTCAAAATAGGGTAAAGAAAGGTATCTCTAACTACCTGTTGATTCACTAAAGGTAAGAGATTAGGTTCATCATCAACCTGTTGAGGAAGGCTGGCAGCTGCTGCATTGTTCATCTGGTTACTCTCCACGACTCTCACTTCATTTCTGCCACCCATGCTACCGCCCCCTCCTCCTCCACCCGAGGTAGGTGTGTGCTGTTGCTGTTCCTGCATGTGCTGTGCGAGTTTGGCTTTGTTGGCTTTCTGGGCAATCTGGTTGGCCACTTCTTTTTGGATTGTGCTGTTGGGATCGGCTAAATCGAAAAGTGGCTGAATGATATCTTCAGCAAAGACTTGATTTTTCTGCCACAGATTCAAAACGCGTATCACTTTGCTCTGGAAAAAACTTATATGTACTATTCAAGCCTTAGTAATGCTCACCGATTAGACAGAAATACATGCAGGGGTGAGCCAAGAATACCTCCTTCGCATGCCCAAGCATGTCCTAAAAGGCAACTAAATGGGCCACACAGAGGAGACATAAATTGGGTCATGTTTTTCTGCTTTGACTCAGTCAGCACAATTATAATGGGTACTATGCTTTTTTTTATGTATAGCCAGACATTGGCAATAACACTTCTTATAATTATTAGCAGTCATTTCCACAAATATAACAGCTACAGAAACGAATAGAATTTTACACACTTGCAATACTGTGTTTTATTTTGTAAATACGGTGATGATGATGATGATATATATATATATATATATATATATATATATATATATATATATATATATATATATATATATATATATATATATATATATATATATATATATATATATTATATATATATATATATATATATATATATATATATATATACTCATTTGTTTACATGTATAGCACACAGTCAATAACTTTATCTAGAAGAAAAAAAATTAATGTAGTTGCCAGATTTTGTAGGATTTCAACGTGTTGCGTAGAAATGGAAGCAACACTAGTATGTATGAAAGTAGTGTATTAAGAAAAAAGATATTTATTGATTAATAAACTTTTAAAACTTCATTTCTGCAAGAGTATTTTGTATTACTTAGGTGAAAGACAAAGTTATTGAATACCATTAAAAGTAGGGAAATTCTTCTTTTGAAGAATTGTGTCACAATGAGTCCACATTTGAATGAGGATAAATGAAGACATGCTGGAGCTAATTAAATAAAAACATATATATGCTCTACCAACCTTATCCTCTTGAGGACACTTGAAGAGATAGAAGAAAGTGACACGTATGTTCTTGGCAAATCTTGGTGCAAAAACATCCTTCTCAATGCCAAACTGATGACGACTTTGCCTGACTATACTGTCTATGACATACAAACCAGGAATTTTGTACTCGGTCTTGCACTGGAATACAAAATAATACAAAATTAAACCATCACTACCCATTCTTCACACGAAAAGGCAGTAACAAGCTACCATACAGATTCTTCATATATTATTGGAAAGTAACCTTGCTTAAGATCTGAGAACATGGTGAAAAGAGGCGAGGCTAAGATAGTTTGGGCATGTGCTGAATAGGGATGGGAAGTATGTTGGGAGAAAGATGCTGAGGATGGGAAAAGCAGAGAGGCAGGTAAGAGAGAAGGCTTGTAAATGTGGTAGGGAGGACATGAGAGTGCGTGGTATTACGGAGGACACTCCACCTTCCAATTTATTACATTTTTGAGTGTTAGGCAAAGTTTGTCTTGAACACCCTATATGAAAAAGAAGAGTCACTTGTCAGATTAATAGTCTCAGGTTAAACTGCAGAGTCTAAGACTTGAAAAACCTTAAATCCATTCTCATATTGCTTCTCCTTCACTTGGTGAGTGAGGCAAGACTGAATTAGTCTGGGCATGTGCTGAGGAGGTATAAGGGGTGTGTTGTGGGAAAGATAATGAGGATGGTTCTACCAGCTAGAGATGGGAGAGGTATGCCAAAGAGGAGTTTTATGGATGATGAGACATACAATATTATATTATGGATGCTGCAAGGGATGGCATGAGGGTGTGTGGTGTGACGGAGGAGGAAGAAGGGGATAGGGTAATAAGGAGACGATTAACATGATGTGTCAACAACTGATGGGAGAAACCAATAGACTTGGCGAAGAAACTTGGTCAAGAGCATTTTAAAGGTTATTATGGATTACTCTAGAGCTGTGGTTCCCAACGTGGGGTGCATGCTCTACGGGGGCAATATGATTTTTAAGGGAGACAATTCGAGAATGTGTTATTAACAATGAATTTTTTTCTAGTGAGGCTGTGCGGGTGTGAATGTGTATGCGAGTTAATACATACAGTGCATATACAGTATGCATACATAAAACTATTTGTGTATGTATGTGCATGTGTAATTGGTCCACAAGGTACTTCCCACCTCCCCACACTAGCGTGTCTCGGTCGACCAATGAAAGGATGGGATGCATGTCGGCTGGAATAATATGTTAAGGGGGGATCAGGATATTAGAAATGCTTAGGTGGGGCATGTGTGTGTGTGTGTGTGTGTGTGTGTAAAAAAAAAAAAAAAAAAAAAAAAAAAAAAAAAAAAAAAAAAAAAAAAACACACACACACACACACACACACACACACACACACACACACACCTGGGAATCACTGCTCTAATAAAATAAAACTCCTCAAATGTTTCTATGGATTCTAAAATTGTGTAACCTCATTTCAAAACTCTTTAAAGCCATCCAGTCATATCACTGGAAACCTGGTTAGCACACTGGCTTCAAGTTTGATACTGGGCTGGGCTTGGATTAGTTTTCAGTCTCATGCTGTTACCAATCAAAATTGGGCAATTATTTGGAGGGTCGGTGATTCCCTAGAAGTCTTCCTGATTGTTCAGGCATTGCCTGAAGATCACTGGGTCCACGAGATTGGAGAGGGGGCCTGTACCCCGACTATACGGTAGGTATACAGTCGCGCTCTAGTGGCTTTCTAGTTTTTTGCCTCTGCCTTTCATTAGACTTTTAACCTCTAACTGTATCTTGAAACTATTTGGCTTAATCAAAGACAGGTCTTCAATAGCTTAACCACATAATGAGCAACTCAAATCAGGGACACATTTTGCAGCTGAAAGTCATTACTACATATATATAAAATTTCCAAATTAACACCTAAGTAGTGAGAGTCATTGATGCAAACGAAAATTGTGGTAGTTTTCTTTCTCTTCATACACAAAAGTACTCTTTAATAAGGAGGGTGGCTGGTAAAAAAAACTGAAAGGTCTAAAGGTCTCTAATGAATGACAGAGGACACGGACAGTGTTAGCACTAGAGTCCTACTACATACCTACCATACAGCCAGGACCCAAACCCCCTCACCAATCACGTGGACCCAGTGATCTCCAGGCAATGGCTGAATAATCAGGTAGGCCTATAGAAAATCACCAACCCCTCAAATAATTGGCCAGTTTAAGTGGTAATGACGTGAGACAGCGAAAGTTAAACCAATCCAATGCCAGGATAAAATCCGGGGCCAGTATTTTAGCAGCCTTAATAACTACCACTGCACCACAATGTTACAGAGTACTAAAAATTGCACTTTAGTTTTGCAATAATGGGGATTACAGCCTCTCCCCCTTACAAATCTGACTTTAAATTAGTTATCAATTTGATAATGACAATTACTTATTTATATACACTGTATATATATATATATATATATATATATATATATATATATATATATATATATATATATATATATATATATATATATATATATATATATATATATATATATATATGCCTTATTCCCCCTTGTAAGGGGAGTAGCTGAGCCAAGAAATGCGCATTCACCACATCCACACACACCTCGACCACATCTCTCAGCTCCTTGGGGATAAATGGTTGCCATGTCTCCCCCCTTCCACCCTGCTTGGGTCACCCACAAGGTAGGCGGGCAAGGATATTCTACAATGAGGCCCCACAGCTGCAGCTGGTTTACCCCCACCCATTCATCACATGGCACCTCCCCTCACACCCGTTCACTTAGCTAGCAGGTGCGAGAAATGCCTTTGGAGCCTTTTTAATGCCTTTTCTAATGTCCTGTAGTGGGCTCAAACACGGGTCTGACACTTTTCAAGTCAATTCTCCCGTAATGGAAAGATAAAAAGAGATAACAGGCCTAAGGTGCAGCTGTCAGGCCTCAAGGCAGAAGCTCCTTACCCACTTACTCTGTGGATGACCCAAGCAAGGAACTGTTGGGAGGAAATTGTGGCAAGCGTTTATCCTTGAGGAGTTAAGAAGAGTGATCAGGGTATATATGGCTCCTGATGAATGTGTGCTTTGACTCTGCCACTTCCCTTACAAGGGAGATTACAGCTATTGTACCTATGTGATAATGAATCTTCTATAGAAGTAATATGTGTAAAATATACATAAAATACATACCTTCTGTATGAATTTCTCCACACTTTGGACCACATGTTTATAAAACTTGATGGCTCTTATTGCACCTTTCGTGATAGCTGTCATTTTGGCCTTGGATATCGGAGGCTTGCATTCGTAGAGCCCTGCAAGCTGTAAGGAAGATAAATATTAAAATTTAATTAAAAACAATTCTATTGCACAATGAAGTGACAGTTTATACATCACTATTAGTTCTCATTATGGGGATGGACACAGACAGATTGGAGTTAGGGGACTGAGGCTGGATGTCTTTCCTGACACCCTGCAGTGGGCTCGATAGGGGGTTTGTCACCTCTCTAGCTGAATATTCTATCCACCATGCTACCACAGCCACCAGTTCTAAAGAACAATGACTGCATTAATAGTTTAAATTTTTTAGTTATTTAAATGCTTTACGGTATTTTTTTTTTTTTCCCAAAATTAGTCCCATTAGGATGGGATGGATAAAGACATGCTGGCACTGGAGATTACTAGTACAAAGCCCATACCATTCTACTTACGGTATCGAAAAAATATGCAATAAATACTGAGTAAACTGGCATTCTGTTGATATTGGTAGACTGCAAAGAAATTTTGGAACCTCTAGTACATATGGCTCTAAAATATATTGGGTTATCTTGTACCAATACCAAATGTTTCTAAAAACTTACAATTTTCAGCATGCTGCTTCTGATTGTTCAATGTAAAAAGACTTTTCGTTTGCCGTTCTATGAGTCACTGTTAATCTCCATCACCGAAGTGGACAGACAGGCTGGAGCAAGGGCATTAACAATGTATGTCCTTCCTAACACTCTATGGTTGGCTCTATTGTGAGTCTGTCATCTCTCAAGACAAGTTTTCTAACCAATGCACCACCGAGGTTCCCTGGCTTTGTAGATGGTACAGAGGAAAATTTTACATACTTTGCTATGTATATTGAGAAATCCCTTGGTGTCTTCTACCTTAAGAATTCCTTTTCTAGGTCACTTTAGGAATTTTTGTAACAATTTTTATAAGGCCTCTATTTGCTTATTTTGGAAGCATTTAGAAAATTTTTGATTTTGGGGGGCTTTTACACTGGCTAATCATTCCTTCACAAGATAATTTTGCTCCACTCTGTTCTGCCATTTAATATGCAATTATGGGTATTATTTTAGTAATGCGGCTTAATGGAATATGAAGCCCCCGGCTAGGGAGGACGCATTCCCCTAAGTGAGATTAGGTTAGGTAAGGACACACCAAAAACGAATTTTTTCAACAATTTTCTTTGTAATCCCCTCTTCAAAAATTTACCCAATTATGTATCTCCCATCAAATGGCGGTGGTCAGGTTGGAGCTGGGGGAAGGGCTCCTACATTGCTCTTAGCATAATACCGATTCTGACTATTAGCCAATACTCGTTATGATCCAGAAGTGTGTCAAGATATATTTAGACTTGGGGAAGACAGGAGAACAAGAGGACATTCCAGAAAGATATATAAGGAGAGGTCAAGATTAATAAAGAGAAAAAATTCGTTTTGTCATCGAGTAGTCAACAACTGGAACATTTTACCGCAAAATGTAGTACAGTCAGAATTAGAAGTAAAATTTGAAAGAAATCTTGATGGAGCATGGGGGGGGGGAGAACAAGAATTATATTACAACTATAAAGCTACATTACAGTACAACAAAATTGTTCAAATTACCGCCACCACCACGACCACAAATTCAGCTGATAATAAAGAGCTGGATAGACAGGCCAAGAGGCCTCTTCTAGATCATCGACTATTCCACTATAACCAGGATGTAAGGTAAATATTTACTTTTACACACTCAACGAGTGATATAAAAAAAAAATCATGGAAAAATTTCCCATTTTCTTCTAGTTTTGTAAATGAGGGTGAACAAAACCTAACCTAATCTCAATGTAATCATTTTAATACGCTTTTCCCTGAAGATGAATAAGACAAAAGCTTAAAATACTTAAAACGGTTTTAAGCTATTTTACTAGCTTGGTATCTTTAACGAAACTCGTGGATCATATGCCAATATCGCGTCTGTGATTTACTCTTTAAAACAATTCTTTCTGGTAAAGAAAAAAAAAATAAACCTAGTTTTAAGACGTGGATAAATGCACCCACAAAATTAAGGGGAAATAAACGTAGGAAAAAAATGCGGTCCAATTGTCAATTTCGGTCCCACACGGCTTCCATACAACAGGACATTCCTAACCAAAAACTTGATTCTTTTTTAAAACGACTATTTATAAATGTAGAAACCCAAACACCTTACCTCCGAATTAAAAGCCTTCACAGCCTCCATGGTTAGCATGAATTACGATAATAATATCCACTTTCTACATTTATTTAAATAAATAAACATTTCGCATCACACTCCGCCATGGTGTTTGCCTGAACAACAATAAGCTCCTGAATCCTCTACCAAAATATGCCAAAGATGAAACAAATGACGAACGATAATTAGTACTTAAAAGATTCAGTTCTATATTAATCAATAATATTTTTTTAGGTGAATGCACTTAAATCCACTTACCCAAGAAGCCATTTCACTTATAGTTATTATGGATATACCGTCCGAAATTTTTTTTCTTCTACTCATGAACTTGAATAAAAGGGTTTTATCTTTTTTATAGTTATTTTAAATTACTTTAAAACTTTTTCTTCTTGTTGGATTACCTAGCATATTTTTATTTTTCTAAGAAGTATCTATGCAAATTGAAATAATACCTAGATCATGGCTATTAATTTCTGTTATTAAATGGTCAATATATAAATTATGTTGCGCATATTCTGTCAAGGGTAGTCTTTATGTATTAATAAATACATATAATACGACTCTTTTCTTTATTACTTTCAAATATATTTTCTTTGCAAGAGAACAATAAACCACGCGTCATTTATATTCTAATATATATGTTTTAAACCGTCTAATTCGTAACTAGGAGAGCCACGGTGGCAGAGTGGTTAGAATACCCGACTCAGGAGTTGACAGACCTGTGATTGAACCCACCGGGTGACGCTAGGAAGGGCATCCTATCTCAATTCCCCAGCCGCACTTTGTGTTTATCTCCATATATTGGGGATTAATTGTGATATATATATATATATATATATATATATATATATATATATATATATATATATATATATATATATATATATACCAAGAGGGCAGAGGAAAATATCCTCATCATTCCCGAGCACAAGAAAAATATTGAGAAGAAAAAGTAACAGCTTAAGGACAAGGCAGAATTAAGAAAATAAACAACGGGAAGAGGAGAGGATGCAAGCATAGTCAAAGAAACAGAGATGTAGAAACATGGCCGGATAATTCTCTGAGATGACAATAGAGCAGTTTTTTTGAAGAGAGTAAGAGGTTTGATGATTGAGAAACTTGCGATGATGTCGAATCTGATTATATATTCTTTTATCTTCTTTTAAGTTATACAGCACCCATTGCTGTATTAAGCCATGGCAGGTCCGTTAGACTTCGAGCTGCTATGGGCCCCTTGACACTCTACAACACCCCTCCCAGAGAAATTCACGATCTCCTTTTGTACAATTTATGACAATAATAAATGAAGTAATTACTGGCGTAACAAAGAAAATAATATCAGTTATCTGACAACCTTTAATTAGTATGAGGCAAAGCAAACCAAAATACTGGTACTGTACTATAAAGTTAAGCATACATGTATATCAACATACCATCACTGGAAGCTGGAAGTGAGGGGGGATATGGTGACAGTCTTTAAATTCCTTCATGGTTATGATAGAGTGGATAGGGATCGATATTTTGATATGGCTGGCTCTAGAACTAGAGGTCATAGTTTGAAGCTTCGTAAGAAAAGTTCTTTGCAGGATGTAAGGAAATACTTTTTCAGTGTAAGAGTGTTGATAATTGGAATTGGCTAAGCGAGGAGGTAGTTAATGCTATCTCAATCCATAGTTTTAAGGACAGGTATGATAAGTATGACTAAGTCTAAAATGGAACCGATCAGGAGACGGGAAGATACGAGCTTTGGGCTCTTTCCCGTAAACACAATTAGGTAATCACTTAAATATTTTTCTCATTAATCTATACATATGTTGACATTTAACACAAAAAAAAAAAAGGCTGTATGGGCCCTTGCCATTAGTGGACCCCCAGATTCAGCCTAGTCAGCCTAAAAGGATAATGGGGCACTGTTGCAGCAAATGTGAATATGTCTCATAATCTGGGAAAATTCTAAGATAATGGAAACAAGTGAATATTATACCTATCTTCCGAAAAGGGGAGGAGGTGAGACACAACTCTCAACCAAGGGTCAGTTTCATTAACTAAAATAGTTTGCATTGCTATGGAGAAAATATTGAGATAGAATAATTCTCTTCACTTGGAGTCCTTTAACTTTTTGTCAGAAAACTGTATGATTTCAGAGAAAGCAGATAAACAATAACGAACTTACCATACTTTATTTCCTTATGATGAGGTAAGCCTATTTGTACACGAAAGAGAGGTCTGGGCAAATTGCATATGCTTACCTTTCACAAGTCATTTGGTACTGGTCCACATAGAAGACTCATTAAGAGGCAGCAAGTATTGGTAAAATTAGGTGGAAATATCTTTTTATCCTCTCACTTGAATATTTTATGCTCTCTCTCTCTCTCTCTCTCCAAGCCTTTTAATTCTGTTTTTATATGTCTCTATTGTAATTTATTTCTCCCCACCAAATTATATATATATATATATATATATATATATATATATATATATATATATATATATATATATATATATATATATATATATATATATATATATATATATATATATATATATATATATATATATATATATATATATATATATATATATGGCTTTCCCTTTCTTTGATGAACTACCATCAGAAGAATCTGCTTTATGCTTGGGAGACATAGTACAGACCAAAAAAAAAAAAAAAAAAAATAATTTATGGGAGGTGCATTGTAACCACGAAACATTGTAACTCAGGGACATCGCAACCAAGGACCTCATATATATACTGTATATATATATATATATATATATATATATATATATATATATATATATATATATATATATATATATATATATATATATATATATATATATATATATATATATATATATATATATATATATATATATATATTCAGGTATATATAATTTTTCCCTCAATATTAGAGTAAGTTAGGAGGTTCTATTGGAATTTTTTACATTTTTACATCCCCTAACTAGTTACATGAAATTAGTAACCATTAAAAGATATTTAAAGCTACTAAAAACAAATATGCAACTTTTTCTTAATTGGAAGTCCGGGAGAGCCTGTGTATATACAATATATACAATATATATATACATATATATATATATATATATATATATATATATATATATATATATATATATATATATATATATATATATATATATATATATATATATATATATTCAGGTATATATAATTTTTCCCTCAATTTTAGAGTATGTTAGGAGGTTCTCTTGGAATTTTTTACATTTTTATTTTCATAAATCTATACTTTTACATCCCCTAACTAGTTACATGAAATTAATAAGCATTAAAAGATATTTAAAGCTACTAAAAACAAATATGCAACTTTTTCTTAATTGGAAGTCCGGGAGAGTCTGCGTATATACAGTATATATATATATATATATATATATATATATATATATATATATATATATATATATATATATATATATATATATATATATATATATATATATATATATATATATAATATATATATTTGAGGTCCCCGTTTTACGTCAGGGTTCCGTTCCTGATATCTGACTTAAACCATATTTTGATGGAAGTCAAAAAACACCTAAATTTGAACCTAGGTCTCCCCACCAATGCTATTAATAATTATTTTAAAACATAGAAACTAATCTAAGTTCCTAAGCTAATACATATAAATAGTTAAAGTACATTATGCAGTATTGCTTACCTTTACCACTGTGGTTGGTTTGCATTTGGATGACTAGTATGTCGAAAAATTTATTAATTAATAATTTATTTATTATTTATTGGTTCTGATGTAACTGCAGAATGACTTGAAATATGCTTTGAGGCCCAACAGTTTCAGCTTGTTTCCCTCCAATGCTTCATCATATGGTCACCCCCTCACACCCACCCATCCAAGGGAACTGGTAGTATAATGAACCTAACTTAATGTTATAATAAGTTTCATAGGATTTTCCTCATAGCGAGGCATGACTGTATACATTTAACTGCCCATTTTAAGCAACGTTTTATGAAACTTGTTTTGGTTTGGTTGTGGAAATAATTTTGGTTGTTTGTGAACCCAACATATTTTTGGGGACATTATGCTCACTCTTTGTGGGAACTGTGTTAGTGTAAGAGTTAGAGTGCTTGACTTGGGAGAGAATTGCCCTGCGGTTGAGCCCATAGCGATGCAATAGGAAGAGCATCCAGCATTTATTCCCCAGCTTCAGTCCATCATAAAGAATTGGGACCTGCCAACTATCAACAGCAAAGAAAGGTTTGGTTAAGTTAGAATTTGAATTTAAAGGCCAAACTCAAATTCTATCCTAACTTAACCTTTCTTCGGTCTTGATAAAGGCAGGTCTCAATTCTTCAGGTGCTCCATTATACATTATAGGAAAGAGACTATTTTCTTGTATTTCAGAGATTGTGAAAATGTTTGACTATTTTGACTTCCTTCATGACTCGAATCTGTGTTAAGGTGTTTTTTGGTGTGTGATACCAGAATAGACGAACAAAATTGCCCTTATCAGGCCTGGGCACCATTAAACCATTAAGAATTAACAGCAGCTTAAGGACAAAGCAAAAATGAAATGAAAAAGAAAGCAAAGAAAGAGACGGGGAGTGTTGTGCAGAGATGGGGCGCTTGTGACTTGTCAAATGTGAGGGGAGAGTGAGAGATGTGTGACAAATACACCAATATACTTGGTATAGATATAGGGATAAGAAAACTTATATTAAGATCCTTTTCAGACCACATTATATTTATTTTATAACCTAATAAATACGACCATATACGGGAGGCATATTCTTGGGTGGCAACTTTTATTTATTTTAGGTTCCATAAACTGCAATACCTATAGTGCCATAACCCCCCACTGTAAATTAATATATTTCCATATAAAATAAAGAACTGCTTTATATCACAATCTGTTGAATGTTGGTGCTGGGTGAGTAAGGCTGGATGCCCTTCCTAACAGTCCAGCAATGGGATCAAACCCATGTTAATCACTTCCTGACTTAAATGCTTTACCACTGAGCTATTGCATCCCCAGGTGAAACAAATAACATAATTTCAAAGACACTGTCCCCAAGTAATAAATTTTGCTACTAATAGGACAGCTTGTTCAGCAAGCAATAATACCATGGGAGATACCTCCAACTGGAATAAAGCTAAGTTAAAGTTATCTACCTATAAACTTAAGATCTTATACGCCAGGTATATGAGTTAGAGCAAAAACACTGGACTCTTTGTGGGAGGAAAATAGAGGGGACTCCCAGTCCCCTTGCTCTGCCCCATTTTGTTGACTTATACGACATGCAGAACATGGAATAGGTATTGCATTTACCCAGTCTGCAGAGTGTGGTATCATGACATGTGTATACCAGAGATATTTTCCTCCAAAACTTTTGCACACTAAGTTATTTGGAAGTGTCAAAGCAGATGGGAATGGGGAGTTGTGGTATTATTAAACTGATGTTTGCTAAAGCAAAGAATTCGAAGGCTGACCTGACCCCGAATATAACAATGATTTTTACAAGTCCAGGATAGTCCTTCACCATTTTTCTTAACTTTTATAGTACAGTATTATATAATTGTTGTAACAAATGCACATGGCTTGATTTTGATTAAAACCAACTTACATGTCAAAATTTCTTAACGCCTTATCTCATGCTTCTCTCTCACATACTATTGCAACTAATTGAAGTTGCCGTAGTAGTTTCCCAGATTTCAAAGCTTATTTTCAGCATAATATTCCTAGTAATATTATGTAGTTTTTGGAAATATTTACCTACTTTTATGTATCGAAGTAGCAAAGCAGCAGATTGTTTGGCTCGGGAGTTGACAGACCCTCATTCGAGCCCACCGTGGGGCACTACTAAGGGCATGCAATTGTATTTCCCCAGCTGTACACTGTGTCCACCTCCATACTGGGGACTACTAGTGACACATAAAACGAGGATTAGTCTATATAGTTTGGAAATAATGGATAGAGTAATATTGTATTATTATGCCTTGCAACTGCCGTAAATTTTTATTTCCCACCAATTGGTGCTTGATTACTGATATCTTCATTTTCAGTTAAATCTTCTGCTGGAAAGTGATTGTTGCTTGCCAATGTATGTGTCACTATTAATCCCCATTATGGGGTGGACAAAGTCAGAGTGTGACTGAAAGAAGGTTGGATGACCTTCCTAACATCCCACAATGAGATCTAATACAGGTTTGTTGCTTTCCAAGTCGATCAATCTAACCACTGTGCTTCTATGGTCAATGGACATATGTCTGAAAAGATATTTGGTCTCAAAAACACTTTTTAGGTGCATGGAGCATATACTCCTTCATCTCAGAATTCATCTCCATCGTCAGCTTTACAAGTCAGTCTTTTACACAAGGTCAATGTTTTTTACCTGCCTATGTCACCTGTCATGTTGGGATTCAAGCCCTTCTCACTGGCCTATCTCAGGATTCGGTATGACAATTTATACGGTTCAATTGACAGCTTAAAAATTCATGCAATTTGTCAGAATATAATTTTAGTTATTTTTCTAAATATTCACATTCATATTAATATAAACAAAGACAGCAATAAATTACGATGACTACTGGTCTCTTTTGAAAACTACATGGAATGCAGTAATTTCAGTATAATTGCTGAATGACTATCGTGATAGATGCTTTCATTCAACTGGTCATTAACGTAAATGTGCAGATAGTGTGAAAAAACCTGAGCATAATTGTTAATGGAGCTTGAATATTTTTTCTCTTTGTTACCCAAATTTAGTTACTATCTGAAAATACAATTAAAGACAATTAATACCCATTCAAATGGGAGTGAGCAGAGGCCGGTTGTAGCTGGGGAACTAAGGCTAGATGCCCTTCCTATCACCTGCCATTGGCTCAACCTTGGGTCTATCAATTTCCGACCCGAGCACTGGGTTACAATACAGCAGTATTGCGAAAAATAAACAAATCCCATATGATATCACAGTTATAAGCATTCATACTATCAAAATGGGACTATTTGCAATACATAACACATAAAAAAGTAAAACACTATTTAAAATATAAACTTTATAAAGACCATAATTAAAAACAGCTGTGTATTGGTGCTTTTTACAAAAATTTAGTCATAAGCCCACATTTTGCAAATGTATAACGCTCACAATTAACCAAAGAGCTTATATTACGTAAAATCAAAAGTTGTGCATTTATATTATAAATAAATAATAAATTCCTTGATTTACGTTTATTAATCCCATTCAAACGGGGGTGAACACAGACAGGTTGTAGCTGGGGAATTAAGGCTCGATGCCATTCCTATCACTCTATCTTTGGCTCAAGCTCAGGTCCATAATCTTCTGATTTGAACACTTTACTGATTACACTACTGCAGTTATGCAACTAACAAAAATAAATCCCAATTGATATTGCAGTTATAGGTGTTCATACAATTAAAATGGGAACTAACAGTAACACATAAAATGTATAAAAAAGTAAAATACTTTTTTAAATATCAACTTCATATTTTAAAAACCATATCTAGAAAAGCTGTGTACAAGTGCTTTTAATAAAGATATAAAATCATAAACTCATATTGCATATAAATAACACAATTAAATACGAATTTACTTACATTACGTAAAATGCAAAATTTGTGCATATAAATATATTAATAAATAATCGCTTTCTTGTTATCTTGTCAACAAACGGGAGATTAACTTCATAGATCATTAAACCTTAGCAGAATCTTCATTTTTCAAGCCCTTCTCTAAGTGGTCTGAAAATTTGTGAGTATTTTATATGAATGTTTATATTCAAGAGATGGGAAACCAATGACAACTTCAGTAATAGAAAAAGAAAACCACAGTAAAGTAGTTGTGTTCACTTACTAATAATACAAAATCAACCATTGGCTTCTCACTGAAAACATTTTCAAGATACCGATTTTGTAGTCTCCATTTGTGAAGTGTTTTTCCCACTCAATTGGAGGAAAGTATTTTCAAGATACCGAATTAGTTGCCAGATGTAAATCTCTCCTATTCAGGAGGAGAATATTATCAAGTTACAAATGTGGTCTCTTGTTGCAAAGCTCTTTTTCTACTCAGTAGGGGGAGAGCTTCTCAATATATCGATGTAGTCTCCTGTTGTAAAGGTCTCTTCCTAATGGAAAAGTTTTGCAACAGGAGATGCCACAGGTATTTTCATAATACAGTGGAAGCTTGATATTGTGTAGTTAAACAGTAAACACATCTGCTCTACTGCGGGTTCTTATTCCTTTATTTTTATTATCATTTGCAAATTGAATAAAGAGAGATTCCCGTCTTTATGGCATTGATCACTTAAATAATATATTTAAATACATGTCTTAAATTATTGCCAGTTGTTGGTCCCATATCTGTTTATATACAAAAGCCATAATTCCCCTTATAAGGAGGCTGGCTGAATCAGAGCAAAAACTTTGACATCTTGTGGGATAAAAATTTAAAGAAGGGGATTCTCCGTCCCTTCACTCTGCACCATTTAGTCGACTTCTACAATATGCTAAAATGACCATTAATCACTTATAGGTGTTAATACACCATAATAGTAAACATATCTCTCCGGATTAATATATAAAATGACATCGTCAGAATGAATTAACTATATATATGGTAAAATATATATAAAAAATCTACGATCTAGTAATAACGGAATGCTTGCCCAAAAGTTTGCCACACATATACAGTACATGTAAAATGGCCGCAATCCCCCTTGTAAGGACTTGGCAGAGTTAAAGCACATTCATGCACCAAATGCATGTACTTTGACTCTGTAAAGCAAAATGTGTTTTATAGGCACAGGTATTTTTTGTGAGGTTAAGCATATTTTGAAGTTCCCCAAAATGGGGGGCTGGTGCCATGGCCTACCTAGTACTCCAGTAGAACTTTGATTTATTGTGGCCTTCTATGATTCCTTTCTTTTTATTCCCGGGTTCAACAACTGCTATATCTAATGACTACATTAAAAACTTTGTATTGTCTTCATGCTTATTTCTATATCACTGTCTATTCCTTAGGCAATGTCACTCATTAAGTACTCATTCCTGCAAGCACTAATAACTATCGTTCCTTCCATATTATTCCTACTTCATTATATTAATTCTAAACAATCTTCGAGGAGTTACTCATCTAGACATACAGACATATACAACTTATGAACAACCGATTTACAAACATTCACAAATACGAACAAAAAACCTTCCCATTATCTGACCATGTATTAATGTATGTATTACAGTACTGTACTGTAATATTACATTATTATTACTGTATTGAAATTTATTATTACTATATACTTTATGTTTTATGGAGTAGTTAAGTGTCTTTAGCCTAAGTACTGTAGAGTACTGCATATGTATATACTTCACAGAACTTTTTTTAACTAAACACAAGTTACAAACAATTCTACTTACAAACGGACTTCTGGAACCTAACTCGTTCGTAAGCTGGGAAGTGTCTGTATATATAAAGGCTGCGATCTCCCTTTTAAGGGAGGTGGCCGAGTCAAAGCACACCCATTTACCAGAAGCTAAACATGCACTGCACACTCCTCTTAGCTCCTTGGGGATAAAGAGTCACCACAATTTCCTCCCACCACCTTGTTTAGGCTACCTACAGGGTAAGTGGGCAAGAATCATATGCCAGGATCCTAAATGCATCTATACTCCCTATGCAGGTTTAAATAAAACAAATATTATATAAGAAATGACACAGGGAGTATGTCAAATAACTGTTTAATCACTTTAGTTTTGGAATAAAAAATTCTAAGGTACTATACTACGTCATTTCATAGTGACTATTTGTGTAATATACTGTGCTGGCCTTTTCCAGGGAAAGGAAACCCCTATCAGGTGCAATCCTCGGGCGGCAGATGAGGGAAGTAAGCCCTCTGTTGAGGGGTACTTCAAATATATAAAATAGAAGTGTGGACCAAAACAAGAAGCCTGAATAGGCCTAGCAAACCAATGGTGGATAACTATTGCTCAGGAAATGGAACCAAACAACGATCCATGAACAACGGATTCCCAGATTGACAAACTTTGGTCTACTAGGCGGATGGCGAAAAGGTGAGGAGTACCTCTGTATAATTCAAGAAGAAATCTTCATAGTAATTACCTGGCTTAAGTATATTTTAGTAACATTTACTTCTCAAGTTCCTAATAAATGAATCAATCCTCATCATATAAATGCAATTTTAATGTGAATTATACAACTCCACATAAGATATACTTTTAAAAAATTTAAATTTACTGGTCAAAGAACCAATCTCTACTGCTATATCACAACCTCCTGCTCTTTTTAAGACCCCATACAAATATTTTAACATAATTCCCGACGTAGACTAATATCTAGTTTTTGCCTGTCTGACAATTTTTGGCAAGGATGATATATCACATGAAAAAGTTACCAAAATAAATTTACAATGAACAAATATTCTCATCCATTCCGGCTCTCTCTGAGCCTTTCTAAGGCTATGACGAATATTTTCGTGTTAATCATACATCCTCCAACCTCATTTATGGCATCTCAGCCTTTCCATTAAAAGGTGACATATGTAAGACATGACCTCTTTCGGTTTTGCTCACTCAATTTGTCTGGAATTGTATACATTGTGGGAAAAATTTGGCTGTGAAGATGTAAAGTTTATCAATTAGCGTGGGACCGAGATAAACAATTAGCATCATAAATATTTCTCTGGTAAGAAACAGGTAGATATTGTTGAATGAGGATTATATCATGCACCTTCCTGTATCATACAGGTAAACATCCCTTAGAGATGAAATTTAAATTGATGTTTCATATTTATAACTAAAAATAAAATATAGAAGAATCTTAAAAATTTCTCATTCGTCACTTTAAAAGAGGTGAATATCACGTTTCACCTATAGTCTTCATCCATCACAATAAAGAGGCTGAAATCACGTTTTTACCTCTTAATATGTTAAATTCATATTCAAATTTGATAAACCCCATTAAAATAGGAAGAAACTTATTCAAACTTTGTCTTTACCCGACATGAGAGGTCTAGCAACAATATGGCTCGCTTTCATTTCCAATTGTTTGACTCTCGTGTATGCCATGGAGCCACCAAGAACAATAATGTTGCTGAGCCACCACAAAGAAGCCTTTTTTTCGGAATACCACCAGGTTGCCAAGACGGTCTGGGTACATGCTTTTGCCGTGCCACTGATGTTGTGAGTTAGGGGAGATGTTACCTGAAAGAATGGATGTATCGTGGAGGGCCTGATCAGTTTTTATGTTTTGTAAGATCTTACAGATTAAGGTGTTTATATTCCACATCAAAATAAATTTAATAGTGATAATTTATTTTCACCGTTTTGTGTCACTACTCATCCCCATTACAGGGTGGACACAGATAGGTTGGAAGCGAGGAATTAAGGCTACATGCCCTTCATATTGCCTTCGGTCAGCTCGATCACAGTTCTATCACCTAGCGAGGCGAGCACTCTAACCACCGTGCTGGTGTGGTCCCCAATTTTCATACTAACAATAATATTGTCATTATTAAACTGCAACATTCCACTGAAAACAGACAGATGACCACAAACATAACAAATGTACATCCACACACTGGGTAAAAACAAACTAGAGGCAAGAAATTGCCAGTCCCCACCATACCCCAATCCAGCCTAGAATTTTCTAATCATAGGCAGAAACACGTGTAATGTTTCCCATATATGGAAATATATATATATGGCATTGTAGACACCAACAGAATGTTGTTTGATTTTTATGTCACTATTAATCCCCATAATAGTGGTGGACAAAGACAGGTTGGAGCTTGGGAATCAAGGCTGGCTGCCATTCACTCCTCGAGATGGGTTTGATCGCAGATCAGTCACCTCCCAATTCAAGAATTCTAACCACTGCACTACCATGTTTCTTGAATACCACTAATGAAATATTATAGTATAGATTGCTCAAACTATCATTAATCTCACCTGAATCTGAAGGCCAGTAACATAACCAATGGCAAATCCAAACAGTCCTCCAATGGTCATGAGCACCCAAAAATGAGTTGATTCTTCCGACAGAATTTTAAATACTGCATGCATTTCACCGGATATTATTATAAGAGGTATGAAGACAATGCTAGCCAAAGCATTATTATAATAGGACAGAAGCCAGATAGAACCATCTAGGACTGGAAGAACCTGAAAAATATTACCTTATCATAAAATATGCTGTTAGCTATTTTATGTGTCACTATTAATCCCCCATTGGAGTGGGGGAGAACACTGATAGGGAGCAGGGAATTATGGTTGGATGCCTTTCTTAACACTCCAAAGTGGGCTCAAACAAAGGTTTGTAACTTCCTAAGCCTAGCGCTCAAACCAATGCGCTACTATGTTTTTTTTTTCTGAGGGGTTTTTGTATGGTAGGGATATTGTCCTATGGAGTTCTTTTTGGTAGGAATTTTGTCCTAAGGAGTTCTATTTGGTGGGGATTTTAATAGGTGAGGATTTGTCCTAGGGGATATTGTCCAAAGGAAATTATATCCAATGGAGATTTGTCCTAAGGATTTCATCCTGAGAGGTATTTATCTCGTGGGGATTTTTCATAAGGAATTTTATCCAGTGAAGTGTTTGTCACACCCAAATTACACACATCCACAGAAAACTAAAGTGTCTTACCTTTTTGGTGAAAATTGCATTTAAAGACACAGATGCCGAGGCTAAAACACCAAATATAACTCCCACAATTGATAAGGAGCCTGAAATATAAACAAATGCAATAAAGTCCTAGATAATGACGCCTTTACAATTGAGCAATAATTTACAAGCTAAATAAGTACATGATAGAAGATAAAGCAGCCTATAACAAGAACACTTTTACAACTCATAAATTAATACATACTTTAAATGGCAGTAATGCAATACAAAAGCTCCCACACTTACGAACAACCAAATTATGAACATTCACAAATATGAGCAAAAACCTACCCACTATTTACTTAGGTATTAATGTGTGTGTGACTATACTGTACTGTATTATTAAATTATTATTACTGTATTTAAATTCATCAATACTGTATACTTTATGTTTTCTGTAGTAACTAAGAAGCATCAAAGAGGACTGTAATTATTACATAAGGTTTCAGGACCCATTGTTCCAGATATCCCAAATGAAGAAAGTAATAGAGATTCTTCTCCCAAAGAGTTATAGCTCTCTTTTCCATAAATGACTTCAACACTGAAGTACCTTTTGCCTTAGAATACACACTTTCGAATGTCAACCTTCATCGTCAGGTTATGAAACATTTCTTGATGAAAACAAATTAATGAAAAAAGACGAAGAACAGGAAGTTCCACTCTCAGAGATCCAAACACATGTTTCCAGAAAAGAGTCTTCAGCAAAGATTGTTCTGTATTTGCTATGCCTTTTGCTTTTCCAAGGTTATATATATATATATATATATATATATATATATATATATATATATATATATATATATATATATATATATATATATATATATATATATATATATATATATATATATATATATATATATATATATATATATATATATATATATATATATATATATATATATATATATATATATATATATATATATATAAAATGGTAGTCAAGAAATTGCTGGATATTTTACATGTTGGTGAAGCATTAGTGTGGTACACAAAGAACAACACAAATTTTGTTGAAGGTACTATTCTGGAAAAGTCTTCAGCTCGTATTCCAAGGAAAATGGTATCTCATTGTTGGAGACATTTCTGGTGAAGAGAGCTATTAACTTTACGGAAGTAGAAGCTCTTTATCACTCTCTTCAACGGGGATATCTGAAACAGAGGGTTCTGGATCTTTGTGTAATAATTGTTGTCTTTAACGGTGCTTCACCAACATATATACAGTACTGCACATACAAAATATCAACTAATGAACATACTAAAATTCATTAATACTGAATACTTTACATTTTATGTAGTAGTGAACTGTCTTTAACCTAAATACTGTACAGTACTGCATATGTACTTGTAGGTACTGTAGAGAACTTTTTTTTTACCGAAGCAACTTATGAATGGACTTCTGTAATCTAATTCGTTCGTAAACTGGGGACTGTACGTTCTGAGTTATATAATTTTATATAATTTTTATATTTTTCTATCTTCTCTTTTTCCTTTTCCTCAACAAGTTGCTTTTCCTGCTTGAGCCATCGGGTTTGGAGTCTTTGACTTTTTCTAGCTGGGCAAGTTGCTAAGAAAATAGTAATAATAATATATAATAATAATAATAATAATAATAATAATAATAATAACAATAATAATAATCATAATAATAAAATTACTAGTCATGGCAAAAAACTCAAAAGATGGCAATTTACCTGCTTCACTCTCTTGGTCAACTCCTAACCAAAAGCCTCCAATAATCAAACCACAGCACATCATAGCAGACATAGACGTCTTCTGGCCTGCAAATAATAAATATAATAATAATACTATTAATAATAATAATAATGTACCAGGCAATACAGTAATCACTCATGTATCCACAACATAGTGGAATGGCACATAATGGATATTATAATGATGAAGATAATATATAATTCTCAACTACAGTATTATTACAAACTTACCTAATATTAAGTACGTGAAGGCCACATTAAAAACTGTTGACAGTGATCTACCCACATAATAAAATGCAACACCAACATATTTCAAGCACAAATTATTCATGGAGATCATGGCTACGAACATCAACGTTAAAGGCAAGACCTGCGATAAAAAAGACAGTGAATAAGCAAGGAGCCATTTATCCCCAAGGAAATAAGAAGAGTGATCGAGGCATAATGGCTTCTGGTGAATGTATGTGCTCTGACTTGATTATCATCATTACAAGGGGGACTGCAGCCACTGCATATGCATGAATGAGCAAAGCCTAAAATATATATATAACTACCAAAATACACGATGGTACGGAGTGATCAGTAAAGCACATGGGTGGATATGACGAAGAGAAAGAGAGAGAGAGTAGTTCACAAGTGTGTTTAAAACCTTGGTTCTCTATTCTGTGCATGCATTGATGAACTTTCTCTTCAAACAATAAATATTAAAATTCTCGACTCACAGAGGGATAAACCTGTGTTTGAGCCCACTGTAGGGAATTAGAAGAGGTAGATAGCCTTAATTCTCCAACTACAGCCTGTCTGTGTCCACCCCCCATTCAAATAGGGGATAATAAAATTGCAAACAACTAAGTCCGGAAAATGAGCCTTACACATTTTTGCTGTAGGAAATATTCGCTGCAAGACAAATACATCATACTTACAAACTTAGGCTAGGTTAGGTTAGTTGATATAATTTTCCAGAAGTTGCCAATTTAAGGGAACAGCTAATCTTTGGCTTTTGCTTTTTTTGTTTTTGTTTTTGTCGGTGAATTTTCCTACATATATTTAGGTTAGGTTACGTTAGCAGATGAAGTTGCCATTTTAAGGGAACAGCTAACATTAGCGTTTTTGGTAATTTACTGTTTTTTGTGGTGAATTTTCCTATACGGCCAATTTTTCTACAGCAAAAATATTTACAGTAAAATTTCCTAGAACTGCAAACAACAACTTGTCAGTGTGAAGGATAAATAATATAAATGCCATTATAGATGCTCCTCTACTTACAAACATCCTATATCCCGACATACAAACATGGAGTCTACTATTATTATGCAGTGAGCTATGGATGGTTCCAAAGTTTCAAGAAACGTGCAAACTTGCATTATGTGTCTTTAGGATAACAAAACAAATGCATAATATTTTAACACAACTTTATTATGTTATCTACATGATGTTTCTACACCCAATACAGGATTGTACAAACAAAATATCAACTTACAAACAATTCAAGATACGAACAGCCGTTCGGATTGCAACTCGTTTGTAAGTAGGGGAGCGTCTGTACCTATCTTTAAAAAAAATGTCGATAACTCCTTTTATTTACATTAAACTATGGAAAAGTAATTTTGACTGCATTATTAGTCTTCATTATGGGGGTGGACACAGACAATGTGGCTAGGGAATTCAGATTGGTTGCTCTTCCTAGCACCCCATGATGGGTTCAATTATGGGTCTATCAACTCTTGAGTTGAGTATTTTAACCGCTTGTCTATTAATACACGAATATCAACTCACCTTCTTCACTCTAGTCCATTCCAGGCTTCCTATTTCAGGAAATGTGACAAAACGAGGAAAAAGTTTTGCAATCTGTGTTAGAGCAATGCAAGCCAAGACAGTTACAACACACTGGAACCATGTAACAAAGAGAGGTGCATCTTTTTCTCCCATACTAGCACCACCAAGGAGAGATTTATTGACAAACACCATTGATATGGAGACAATCCTGTAAAAATCAGAGGAATTACTTTAATGATTACAGTAAATATAATCATTATTATTATTATTATAACTGTAAGCCAAGCATTAATCCCAGCTCGAAAAAGTCAAAGACTATAAACCATATGGCTCCAGCAGTGGAATGAACTTTGTGAGGAAGAAAAGAAGATAGAAAAAATAATATGATAAGGAAACGCAAAAAAGAAAAATAGGAAAAAATAAATTATATATTATAGTACAACACAGTGTTGCAACACCAGCATTACGTAAGAGTTTAATGCATGATGTTCTGCAATCTCTCTGAATAATACACAGTATTATATTAAGATAAAAAATCTTTGGTGTCTAGCAAGATCAAAGATGAACAAATGATAATAAATTGTAAATAAGAAACTTTTCTTTTTAACCCTTTCTGAAAAGATCACCGTCTCTATACCTCATGGTTCTGGATCATTTGTCCGATGGAAATATGTCAGACTGTTTATATATAACCTGACCTAATCTAAAGAGACTGTTCCTCTTGGATATTTGACTGTTGGACACGTTTTAGTCACGCAGCTGTCTAGATACCGCACCTCACGATGTTTCCAAGTATATCAGGCTTTTGTAGGATTCATGGGAAAATCTGAATATCTCTCAGTTACTCTAACAGAATATCTAGGAACCATACTGTCATCATGAACAAAAGATCATACCTACCAGTAAAGACTGACAACAGCAGCAATTCTGACATATTTATGTAAAAGTGAGTCTTCTTTTTGAGAATCCATTATGATCTGGAAAAGTAAAGTAGTATTAGATAACAAAAGTGCTTTTTATCAAGCAAATTTATTACAAAACATGACACACATTTCTGCTCATATTAAAGCCAGCTACTGCATATATGAAAAGAAAGGGGAATACAGTAATGCAATGGATAGAGCAATCTAACTGAGAAGCGAGAAACCCGTGTTTGAGACCACCATGAGGCATTAGGAATGGCATCCAGCCTAATTCCCTAGCTTCAATTGTCAGTGTCCACCCCTCAATCGAACAGGGATTAACAGTGACATACAATGGCAAACAACTGCATATATAAAAACAACAAGACCTAACTGTAATTCTGAAATACCATCAGGTCTCAAAAAGGTTTATCTTAAATAAACACAAACACACTTCTCATAATACAATCTTGAAAAATTTAAAAAATTTAAGTAGCAATAACAAACATATTCAATAAGATCAAGAAACTCTGTTAATACTAACTTAATCTGTATTAATTTCAGCACTCAAGAAAATATTTATTATCTATCTATAATCAAGGTAATGCTAAATTTTTGAAATAAATATGGTACTCACGCAATTACATTACTTAAATATATGATCATGCATTATACAATTAAAATTAAATAGCATTCATACATAGGTAATGTTTACGAAAAGTGAATATCAATAGCAATAAAAACAATTGACAGCGTTCAACATACAAAACAATATTTAAATATAATACAATAACAGTATACCGCAGAAATAAACAATAATACTTTACAAAGCACAGGAAGTAATGCAACACGAAAGCTGTCAAAGTAAACAAGAGTTTGACTGGAAACGTAGCTTACCGCTGACGTTTACAATTTTTTATAGGCAAGCTAGCCAAAACTCCCATTAGACTATCAAACTAGCAATATAATTTCATGGATGATAATTGATAAAGCATTTATCATTTCTGACCATCGCTGAAAATTGTAGCCATCATTAAACATAAATTATTTAAATAAAATTTTAGAATATTGTATCATAAATTGCAAGAAATGTTGCTATTAATATAATATATAGACATACGGTTGATAAATATTATGTGATAGTTTCACATCAAAACTTCTTTGTTTACAGTTACTACGACCCTTCATATTCTTCTTCCCCGGAATAAGAAGAAACTTGGTCAGTTCATATACCCGGCGGCTTTCTCACGGAAGAGATAATCTGGATGAATAATATTATTGAATCTGTGTGCTTAGGAGGTGTTTTGCTCATCCATTTATGTTTAATTTTTTATATTCATAAATTTATTAATGCCTCCTATCCCCTCTATTACCCCTCCCTCCGGGTGGTCCCCTAGGGGTCAAATGTGTGCACACGGCGCCAGCAGCTCCTCCTTCTTCACCACAATCCTATCTCAACTTTCCTCTTCCTTTCTAATCAAGGCATCTCATGATAAAAAAAAAATAGTAGACTACTAACCCCAGTTAGAACAATTTGAAGTTTGTTTTTTCTTATTTTTGCAGATTCACTCCAGTTTCAGATTATTTCACCCACGGGCCCACCATGACTCGTCCACCCCCCAGGGATGATATCGTTAACGAACGAACGATAATTCTTACAGATTCTTACAGATGAGTCCTGGATGAAGGATGCTACTGCGCCTGTGCTTCCAGGTCTACACTGCTCTCTCTGTGACTATGGTCTGTCTGGTGGCTATGGTGACGGAACTGAATGTCTGCTCTGTGGTTAAATTTCCTTTCTTGATTCGCCCAAGCACAATCCAATTTAATTTCAAAGTTGTAAACAGATTTTGCTCCAACAACCGATTCTGGTAGACCGTTCCATACATCAACAACTCTATCACAAAAGGAATACTTCCTCAAGTTCAATCGTGGCCTTTGTTTGAATACCCTTTTGCTATGTCCCCTTGTTGCTGATTCAAGCATAATGAAAATGTCA
>JAXCGZ010004318.1:50000-52500 GCA_037179515.1 Halocaridina rubra
TCGTATTTGTCCCTTAAGACAGCTTATCTTCATTATTACTTCTTCTTTATTTTTTATTTAGGTCTCTCTACAATAAAAAATTAAATAAAATGTCCATTTATTTCCTTTTTTTAATAATATATTATTAAATGATGTCTTCACTTCTATAAATGCAGCATTTAAGTTGAGAAAACTTTTATTCTTAACAAGAAGTAAGAGGACAAGTACATGTATAATTCAATCAGTTCTGCAGTATGCGTAGTCTAGGTCAGAGGTATTTAATTGGTGGCCCGCAGGCCAAATCCGGCCCTTGAGCGGTATTTCTTTTTTCATGAGTGTGACAACGGGACAGGCAAGGAAACTGCCTTCATCAGGTTCGAGAACTAAGAAAATATTAAGACGAAGAAAAGGTAGAAGTTTAAGGGTATGTTAGAAATAAGGGAACGATACACAATAGGAAAAGAACACGCTGGAAGAATAGTCGAAGTTTTGAGGACCTAGAGATATGGCAGGATTAGGCCATGAGATAACGATAGATCCGTTTTTTAAAGAACGATAGGTCATAAGAATAAGGAAAGGCAAGAGGAGGAAGAGAGTTCCTGATACTTGAGGTGGATGGGCAGAAGCAGTCTCAACCAATCCGAGAGCTATAAATCTACATGCAGTGCCTGTGAGACAAGAGATCCAACTCGCCAACTCTTCAGAGCCGCGATGGAGAGAGTAGCGACAGAAAAGGAATAGGGATGATACTATGCAGTGAAGAGAAAGAAAATCCAGATTAAAAGTAAGAGAAGAGTCATTGGTGAGTCTGATTTCCTTAAATTCAACCATATCAAGGAGTTAAGTATTAGAAGAAGCACCCTAGATGTGTGAGCAGTATTCTAAGCAGGTACAGATAAGACCTTTATAAATATGACGTAATTGGAGAGAGGAAAATGATGGCAAATATGAAACAGAACAAAGAAATTTGGATGATGTGACTCCTCCAAGACAAAATATAGGCTTTCTGGATTCCTAAATTGTTAATAGAATTACGTGGGTAAATTTTGTTAGTTTTGAAGTCAATATTGCTATCATGGGGAGAAGATATAGCGATAACCAGAAACTGTGTCATGAAGGCATTAAATTAAACTAAATTAATGGTTGAGAGTAGAAGAAATTGTGATATGAGACTGATTACGAGTAGCAGGTGAAGGTTCTAAAGAGAAGGCAGAGGAAAAATGAAGGGTAGAATCGTCGGAAAAGGCGTGGAGAAGAGAGGAGAATGGGAACTGAAGATCGTTGCTGAAGAGGAACAGAGTAGGTGAAAGACCAGAGCTCTGTGGAACACCATTGGTAACAAGGAATGATGTAGATGTTGCACCGTCAACAACCACAGATGTAAAATGATTAGAAACAAAACTGGAAATCAGAAACAGAGAGAAGGGGTAAAGGCATTAGCAGAAAGTTTGGGTATCAGAGCCTTGTGCTAGACTTTGTCAAACATCTTACAGATATCAAGGACGAGAACAAATGATTCCCCATAGTTCCTCAGAGAAGATGACCAAACATGAGTAAGAGAGGACAGGTAAACTAGTGGAATATCTGGAAATTGTGGCTGTATAAAAATCCTCAGGCATTTTAGAGTCAAAGTTGGTAAAGAAGCTTTCCTAATTTTATTTTTTTATTTATTTTTTATTTTTTTATTTTTGTGCTATATCCATTTTTCCTGTTTGCCTAGCTGTATTTCATGCGGTTTTGCTCCTAGCAGACAAAAATCCAAGATGGCCGCCATTTTTCTAGAAAATGCATATTTTGAAGAATTGCTTCAATTATAAAATATATTAATGGATATAATGCATTGCACAAGCTCCTAATGTACATATCCATTTGCAAAGACATGCATTAATTGACATAAGTGTCCTAATTATTTTTTTCTTTATTTCCAGGACATGTGGTAACATAATGGAAGCTGTCTGTAGTCTGAAACGAAACAGATCCAGTATGTTTGAGAATTGCATTATATGTCAATAAGTCAAAAAAGCAGACAAGTTGTACAATGCGACAAAATAAGGCCTACAAACACTTCTAGAAGCAGCACAAAGCAGGTCCAAACTTCGGGATCCTCAAAACAGAGATGCAGTCGAGCGTATTCTTGGAATTGCCAATGCAGAAGAACAGCAATTGGTCTGGCACCAGTCTTGTTATGATTCTCTTACTAGTAAGAGCCACATATGCAGGCTACAGTCTGCCCAACAGCAGAGAGCACCGACTGCTACTGACGTGGACGCTGGGGCGAGTAGAGCATTGTCAATACTAAGAAGCTCTTCAGTGGCCATTAATTGGAATGCATGCATGTTCTGCCAAGTTGTGACTTCGAAAGTCAAGATCTCGTCTGTAACCACAATGAATAGGAGTGATCTGATTTTTGAAGCCGCAAAATATGACCAACGCCTTTTTGTTGACCTTACTGAGGTTAGTGACCTCATAGGGAAAAACCACAATCCATGTTACCAGTAGTTTCTTGGTAAGCCTTTCAAAA
>JAXCGZ010004319.1:0-7500 GCA_037179515.1 Halocaridina rubra
ATGTAGATTAGATAGACATATGACAGAGGTAGGGTGGGTATGAATAGGTTAGTGCTTATTTGAAAAATTATAAAAAGAAAAACAGAATAAATAAGTAGAGTAGAATAGAATAGGTTAGACATGCTGAAAATACAATTCAAAAATGGAGCTGCCTCGTGTGTGCCAGTAGGCATGTTGCAGTGTCCTCTATTCTTATGTTCTTATGTTCTTATATATATATATATATATATATATATATATATATATATATATATATATATATATATATATATATATATATATATATATATTTTTTTTTTTTTTTAATGTACGAACTTTACTAAATAATGAACCTTAAACAATGTTCATTCTTTAATGTTGAAATGAAATATTAATATTTTCTTTAATATTATTACTGCATGCACAGATAAAAGTTATTTATATTTTTCAGATACACGTATTTTTTACATCTTTTTTATATTGAGAAGTGTATATACCCTTCATATGATAATTGTAATATTCAGAAGAGATAAAGACATTAATGATTTTGAAAAGCTTATCAGAAGATAATTATTGTTAATTAATGTCATTGTTATTAAATTTTTAGTTAATATTGTGCTAAATAAGATATTTGAGATTCTCTGAGGGTATATTTTGAGTATGAATTTAAAATAATGATACTTAAGTCCTTTTATATCGTTTATTTAGAAAGGATAATCGTAAGTTTTGTTGATTGTAGTAGATATAGATAAATAAAAATAAGAAATTCTCTTAACATATCAGCTTTATTGTAAAGCATTTTTAATTTACAATGATTGTTAAGCTTCCAGGAGTTTCATATATGATTAACTGTAATTATTAAATATAATTGCAGTATTTTGTTTAAATTCCGTCGGAGGTAAGTTTGACTTCTTGCGAGTGTGTGGTTCGACTCAACCCTCCAATTTATAAAAAAAAATTGATTTATGCTTCGATGTGTCTTTCTTTGTATACTAAATTATTTTGCTTTTATTTTTTTAAGATGCTAGGAAACAAAATTTTGTGTGGTGAGTATAGAGTAAAAGATGGTTATTATTTTTTTCCCTTGTATATTTAGGCAGGTAGGCAAGTCATAAAAAGGCAGGCCAAAAAACTCTCCTACCACGACAAATATACATTTCCTTTTTGAAGAAAATAAGTTAGCTCAATTTTTTTTTCTCTCTCTCTCTCTCTCTCTCTCTCTCTCTCTCTCTCTCTCTCTCTCTCTCTCTCTCTCTCTCTCTCTCTCTCTCTCTCTCTCTCTCTCTCTCTCTCTCTCTCTCTCGCGCGCGCGCGTGAGTCTTTTACTCCTTCCGTACTGAAGGAAGTTGTTTCTGCTTGTTAACAGGGTATTTTGATTGTTGATTTTTTTCTTATTCTTTTGCAATATTGCTATATGATAAATGTGACCTAGCTCTATTACTTTTGATGAGTTTTTGCATGTTAATATTGTACTGATAAGACAGAACTGGAATTGAATAGTAACAGAAAATTTGTCTTCACATATTTCAACTGTCTTTAAAAAAATAAATCCGAGCTCCCACTGACATATTGAGCAACAAGAAGGTTGCTGACTATGTTGCTATAAATATTATAACGGCAGGAATTCGAAATATTAAAAAAATAAACTGATCAAAAGAAATTGATTTAAAATTATCAGTATTATGAAATATAAGCATAGAACTTTGCTCTTGCGTCAAAATGACAGTATCACTTGTATATTGACTGTTATTATTGATTTAGGATTATTATTTCTATTTTTATTATTATTACTATCATGATTATTATTATTGTTATTATTATTAGTTGGCTGTTGTTGTTGCTAGCACTCCATGTCCCTTCTTGCTAATTCTTATTTCCGTAATACTATCAGTAGTAACCAAATGGCTTGTATATTTACTTTTAATTCATACCTTTGTGTTACTGTAGTCACTGATAATAAGAGTATTTCTTTAGTGGCTGTTCTCAGAATTTCATGACTTTTCTTTTTTATATCTATAGTATACTAATGTTATGTATTAGTTACTCAGCTACGTCCTAAGTATCTTGGAATAATAGTCTAATGGTGTAGACACATACTTACAACTACCACCCTATTTCCAGGAAGCCCCAACCTGCAATTTCAAAATTTTTTCACATACCAGTCTCATTTACCCAGTGGAGAGATTGAAAGCACCTGCAAAAGCAGGGGAGGCGCAGTATACCCTTTGAGTGCCTACATATATATGGCCATTGTTTGTACCCAGAGGTGATATCTATTTTTTCCTGCATTTGTAATAGTGATGTTAGGCCCTATTTTACGCCCAGGCTATTTTTGAATTGCAGACTTTGAGCTTGAGAGTGAGATCCACCTCGGGGGATAGGTGGCATGAGGGGAAAAATGGTCATAGGACTGCCTCGAGATTCGTAAGTATGCAGGTGGAAGAGGCTAATGGCAGATATATCGGTGCCCTTCTGTTGTCCGGCCGGTCTCCAGGAGCAGGATTTGCGGTTCGTAGTTACAACCCGGACCTATCTCACAGCGTAGAAGTGAGGGGATGATGGAAAAAGGTGTGGGGGCCCAATACCTAACAATACCCCAAATAAAGGAACTCCCTATGGGGACAAGGGGAATGTGGGAATGAAAAAAGGAGATAGAAAATCACCTCAATAAAAAGTATATGAAAGAGAGAGTGAAGTGTCATAAAGGATAATAACTTCTTTTCAGCTACCAAACCTGAATTTCTTTTATTTTCTTTTTATACAGATTACAAGATTTAAGTTAAGAAAGCCTCACTGCCTCCCCTTGAAGTAGAATATAGATATAAGAGACACTATTTACCTTAGGTTTAATATAGTAAGTGTCATTGATCCAATTTTATCAGATAATTATCATTCATAAACAGTACTTGTATTTTGATTTAGTACTATGATAATCGTTTTTTTTAATTGATGATCATATTTAGATAATTGTCACTTACAAGCTGTATTTTATATCAATGGGGCATTATAACCATTTTTAATTATTTTCTCTTTACTATTAAAATGCATTATTGAACATTCTTTTTTTTTAGATATAAATGTTTAATTTCTCTTTACTATTGAATTATTTATTGAATAGTTGTCTTGTGGATATAAATGTTTAATTTCTCTTTACTATCGAAGTGTATTATTGAATAGGTGTTTTTTTATATATATAAATGTTTTATTTCTCTTTACTGAAATAATTAATAGTCATTTTGTCACTCATTAGTAGCTATATATTGTAATTGTGAATACTTAATTTTGATAATTTTTGTTAATTTTTTTTAATTCTTTAAGTAGAATGCTTGTTGTGAAAACATATTTTTTCTTTTGTTTGTCTTTCTCAAGAATCACATGTTCTATATATTGAGTGTACCCATGACAATGAAATCTTTTTCAGAAAACTTTAGTATTAAGAGCATAGTGAAACTTTGATATCTAATACATTTAGAAAATTATATGAAATTTTTGATATATAATACATCTAGATCTTCTTCTTCTTTCGCTTTTCCCATATCTATATGGGGTCGCAGTTTCTTATCAGCCTTTTCCACTCTCTCTTGTCCAATGCTGCCTCTCCACTGAGGTCCTTCTCTCTCAAGTCATCCCGTATACAGTCATCCCATCGTCTTCGTGGTCTCCCTCTTCCTCTCACTCCCCTCCAAATCTAGCTCAATCAGCCTTTTATCAATCCAATCTTCATCTCTCCTCATACAATGTCCATACCACTGAAGCCTTCTTTCTTGCATCTTCTTTCCCACTTGAGTCACCTTGGCTGTCCCTCTAATTCTCTCGTTCCTGATCCTATCCCTCCTTGTCACACCCAACATCCCTCTCACCATTCTCATCTCTGCTACTTCCATCTTTCTTTCTTGTGTTTTCTTAACAGGCCACGTCTCCGAGCCATATATCATCGCTGGCCTTACCACTGCACGATATATCATGCCTTTCACTCTTGCACTAACCTTTCTATCACATATCAGTTCAGATCATTACCTCCAATTTTTCCATTATGCTTGTACCCTCCCATTTATTTTTCTATCCAGTTCACCATCCTGCAACAGATTTGACCCCAAGTACCTGAAAGCCTCCACCTTTTTTAACCTCTCTTGTGCCAAGTACAATTAACTGTAATCATCTTGTTCTCCCATCTCCATGTATTCTGTTATGTCCCAGCTTATCTTTAGCCCTCTACTTTCCAACTCGTCCCTCCACTTGTTCAATTTCTGCTCCACTTCCTCTCTGGTCTCCGCCACCAAGACTATGTCGTCGGCAAATAACATAGTCCATAGGGCCTCCTCCAGTACGTCCCTCACTATCACAAACATGACCAGGTTGAAAAGGGAAAGACTCAATGCCGACCCCTGATGTAGTCCAATTGTCACTGGGAACTTGCCCATCACCCTGGCCGCTGTCCTCACTTGTGTGTATACATCTCTGTACATATCCTGGCACACCCTCACATACTTTTCTGGTACTCCCTTCTTCCACATGAACCTCCACACTTCCTCCCTTGGTACTCGATCGTAAGCTTTTTCCAAGTCAATAAAAACCATATGTAATCCCTTCCATTTCGCTCTGTACTTTTCCATTAACTGTCTCAATGCAAAGATGGCATTCGTTGTACTCCTTCCTGGCATAAATCCAAACTGAGCTTCCGTTATTTCCATACATTCTCTCAGTCTTTTGTCCATTACTCTATCATATATCTTCATAGTATGGCTCATAAGATTAATCCCTCTATACTTTTCACAGTCCTGGATGTCCCCCTTCTCTTTGTAAATTGGTACCAGGGTACTTTCTCTCCATTCATTTGGTATTTTTTCACTATCAAATGCTTGGCAAATGATCTCGTACATGATCTCGACTCCCAGATTGCCCAGTGCTTTCCAAGCCTCAACAGGTATCTCATCTCTTAATTATGTGGAATTTTGATATATAATACATTTAGGAAATTATGTGAAATTTTGATATATAATACATTTAGAAAATTATGTTAATTTTTTTTATATATAATACATCTAGATAATTATGAGACTTTTTTTTATATATAATACATTTAAATAATTATGTGATATTTTGATATATAATACATCTAGATAATTAAATGAAATTTTGATATATAATATGTATAGATAATTATGTGAATTTTTTTATATATAATACAATTAGATAATTATTTGAAAATTTGATATGTAATGCATTTAGATAATTATGTGAAATTTGATATACAATACGCAGAAGTAATCTATTTAGATATTGAGATGTAATACAGAGAAGTAACCTATTTAGATTATTAATTAAGTGAAACTTCGAGATATAATACATAGAAGTAATCTGTTTAGATAATTATATGAAACTGCATATCTTAAGTCATCAAATTAGACAATTCTGCTCTGTTAGTTTTCTAAAATAATTATAATGAACAAATATAGCACTCTCTAAAGTCCGTAATGCTTCGCCTGGAATGAGACATTTCAGGGTGGTGGTGGGTAGTGTCGTAAAGTAATTCTACCCCCTCCATGTAGGGTGCTCAAGTGGTATGACCTGATATTTCCAGTGTGGTATTCTGGGCAGTGTGTGTTTACAGAGAGATGACAAAGATCTATGGTTCAACCCGTAGGCCTCTCACACCTCAGCGCCCCTTATCAACAGATGTCAGAAATGTCAAACAGTTCTGTGTCGTTCCCATGAGAGCCTCCACCAATATATACATATACATTTGAAAATACACATATAGGCACTCCTTGTGCCCAATTGGCGTTTCTTTAAGCCATGCCCCTAACACTACAATTAGGTGGGTGTAACCCCTTTTCTCTGGAAGCCTATTGGTGGAGGCGTGGCCAACCATACCACGCCCTGCTGTCTTTTTGATACAAAGAGAGTCAGAACCAATGAGAGAGCAGCAGAGTATCTTCGGTGTTTATGAATTTAAGATTTACCCTAAGGAGGCAGGGAGCATTGAGGTGTAGAAAAAGTGTAATAACTAAGTAAACTAAATGTTAAGTTGATTCTCGATTGTCCATTATAACCTCGCACACTATAATTTTGGTCTAGTGTGCAACTATACGACAATATTATTATTATTATTATTATTATTATTATTATTATTATTATTATTATTATTATTATTATTATTATTATTATTATTATTATTATTATTATTATTATTATTATTATTATTATTATCATTATTATTATTATTATTATTATTATTATTATTATTATTATTATTATTATTATTATTATTATTATTATTATTATTATTATTATTATTATTATTATTATTATTATCATTATTATTATTATTATTATTATTATTATTATTATTATTATTATTATTATTATTATTATTATTATTATTATTATTATTATTATTATTATTATTATTATTATTATTATTATTAATATTATTATTATTATTATTATTGTTATTATTATTATTATAATTATGTCTATTTTCATTATTATTGTTATTATTAATATAATAATAATAATAGATGGTTGATCTACGAAGACTGAGGAATGTGGCTAATGATTACCTGGCACAGGCACTAATTAATCTTGTTTGTTATACATCATCAGTCTTAAATACGATTTAATATAACGATATGATGAGGACATGTATGGCATTTCATAGTTAGGGAAAAAGTATTAATGGCAAAGACATATTCTTTAGTCTAATTGAAGAAAAACCTAGACAATGATAGCATGAAAATAAGGCTCTGAATAAAGTGAAGAATATTTTAAGCTGATAGCATACTACAGAAACTCGTACTTTATGCAGTTAATGGTTTTCCTCTCTCATCTGGTTTTGATATTGTTGTCTAGTATCTGATCTCTCTTGTGAACAAAATATTTGATCTTAGGAGAGTTGGAGTGTTTGAATTCATGTCGAACTGAGGGCACTGCACACCATCAAGATTTGAAAAAGATAATTTATGTTTTCCATTAAAGGTGAAATGCATAAAATCAATCATAAACTTGGGGGTAATGAAATTAGAAGAGAATGATCCTTTTTAGAGAATCCGGATAAGTCGTCATAGATTGCTATTCAACGATCTAATGGTTCTGACGGTAGAGTCAATTTAAAAATGAAGCTCCCATTTGTGCTTATACTAAAGCTATTCTTTACTCAGGGGGACTAAGTCTTCACACAGTACAAGTTGTTCGAGGTCACTTGGCAAATATTACGAGGCCTAACCAGCAGAGGAGTACCGACAAAAGAGAATATTAGTATGGATATGAGGAAAAGATATGACGGAAACGATCTAGTGGTATTGATGCCAGAGTAAAAGTAAAAATGAGATAGCAATTTGAATTATGTGACTCATTCAAAACAAATTAGTGCTATATGAATATCTAATATATACAAAAGTGAAAAAATAAATTCTTTTGTATTCGAAAACAATGGTACGATCAAGAAGAGAAGACGATAAAGAAGTAGCTAGAAATTAAGTCATGGAGGATTTAAATTTTACAAAGCCTTGGATTGCCAGC
>JAXCGZ010004319.1:15000-25000 GCA_037179515.1 Halocaridina rubra
TCAGGTCATACAATTACCAAGCAAGCACATTACATATGTGAAAACATGAATCATATTTTACCCCGACCGGGACTCGAACCTAGGACTTAAATTACTAAGTCAAGGCGCTACCAACTACACACCACAGAAGGTATAAAAGGAATCCAACCTTATAGTTTATATCTGCTATACTTAGGGATGAACGCATTCTATCTGTATGCCACTATGCTCATATTACAGATTCCCCAACCTCACTCGTGGTTTCATTTTAGCATTTATTTCAATTCCCAATCTTATTTGGGTCATACAATAACCAAGCAAGCACTTTACATATGTGAAAACATGAATCATTTTTTTTACCCACACCGGGACTCGAAACTAGGACTTATAATTACTAAGTCAAGGCGCTATCAACTACACACCACAGAAGGTATAAAAGGAATCTAACTTTTTAGCTTTTATCTGCTATACTTAGGGATGAACGCATTCTATTTGAATGCCACTATGTTCATATTACAGATTCTCCAACCTCACTCGTGGTTTCATTTTAGCATTTAATTCAATTCCCAATCTCATTCGGGTCATACAATAACTAAGCAAGCACATTACATATGTGAAAACATGAATCATTTTTCTACCCCGACAGGGACTCGAACCTAGGACTTATAATTACTAAGTCAAGGCGCTACCAACTACACACCACAGAAGAGAGAAAGTGAGAGTGAGATGGGCAGAGGATTTCAAGAAACTGCTAAATATGGAAGATAACTGAGAAGCAGAGATTGTGACTTTGAGAGATGTGTGGATATAGACAAATGAGGAGTTAGAAAAATGATGGGGATATATATTTTATGATTGTGACACCGGGACAGGTAAAAAAATTGCCCTCATCAATAAAGGCCCGGGTACGAAGAAAACATTGAGACAAAGGAAAAGTAAAAGGTTAAGGACAAGGCATAGATGAGGTAATGATACAAAATAAAAATAAAGGATAAGCTGAGAGAATAGTCAAAGTACTGAGTGAATAGAGATATGGCAGGATTAGGCCATGAGTTGACAATAGATCCATTTGTTGAAGGAAAGACAGAAGGAGGAAGACAGTTCCAGACTCTGGAAATAGATAAGAAGAAGCAATAACTGCACCAATCAATCCACAAACTACAAATCCCCACAGAGTACTTGTAAGATGAGGCCATTTGGCGAGTGTTACGCAGCCTCGGCAGTGGGGAAGGATGCAACACGCCAATTCATCAGAGATGGGAGTAGTAGGAATAGAAAAAAGAAAGGGGTGATAAATTATGAAGAAGAGAAAGATAATCCAGATTAGAATTAAGAGAAGGAACATTAATGAATCTGGCTGCCTTAGATTCAACGCTATCAAGGAGATAAGTATATAAAGAATCACCCCAGATGTACAATTAGTACTTTAAGCAGTGACGGATAAGACCTTTTTTAGATTATAAGTAACTGTAATGAGGAAAAGTAATGATGAAAACGAAACAGAACCCCAATTTCTTGGATGCAGATTGAGAAAATCGGATTATGTGATTCTTCCAAGACAAGTTAGAGGATATCAAGATTCCTAATGTTTTAATAGAATTAAGAGGGTAAGTTTCCTTAGTTTCATAGACAATATGGCTATCAGGAAAGAAGATAAAGAGATAACCTGAAACAGTGTCTTGAAGACATTAAAGTTAACAAAATTTTGGGTGCCTCACTCAGATACCTTCTGCAATTTGGAGTTGAAAGAAGAAAAAAAAGTGATACGAGACTGACTACGAGTAGCAGGTGAAGGATTATGAAGAAAAGGCAGTGGAAAAATGAGTGGTTGAATCATCGGCAAAGGCTTGAAGAGAGGAGGATGGGATCTGAAGAAGATCATTGCTGATGAAAAGGAACAAAGTTAATGAAAGAAGAGAGCCCTCTGGCACACCACCGGTAACAGGGAATGGGCTAGATGTTTCACCATCCTCAACCACAGATATAAAGCGGTCAAAAAGAAAACTAAAAATCGGAGAAGAGAGAGATAGGGTAAAGCCATAAGCATGGAGTTTGGCCAACAGAGCCTTGTGCCAAACTCTGCCAAAAGACTTAGAAACTTCAAGAAAAACGACAAAGGATTCCCCATAGTTCCTCAGAGAAGATGATCATACATGAGTAGGATAGGACAAGAGGTCACCAATGGATCTTGCCTTCCAGAAGCCGTACTGGTAAACAGTTAATTAGATTCAAGATGTTTCAAGAAGTGAGATCTGAGCAAAGTTTTGAGAACTTTAGTGATAGAAGAGGTTAGGGCAATAGGTCGGTAGTATGAAGGAATAGAGCAGTCACTCTTCTTAGACACAGGTTGCATTAGAGCATGCTTCCAAGATGAAGGATAGATATTGGTTGACAAAATGATGCAAAAAAGATGGTAAAGTACGGTATCCAGTTCATCTACAAACTCCTTAAAGAACCTTGCATGGATACCATTGGGACCAGATGCCTGGCTAGTACAGTGGTAACGTGCTGGCTTCGCATTCACGAGGTCGAAAGATCGGTTTCCGTCCAAGACCGAGAGTTTAAGCTGTTTACTGGCAGGAACTGCTGTGGTTGGACACCACAGTGGGGGATTGGGGCTTGCCCTGGCTGACGAATACCCATTGTATTGAGATGGAAATAAAGTTTGTTTGTTTTGTTTGTTTCTGTTTGTTCATCTTTAGCTAGCGAAGAACCTTAAGAACTTTGCATGAACAAAAGGAGAAGGGAGGGAATAGGGTTAAAGAGGGGTAAAGAATGAGGGACAGGTGTGCTTGAATAGCTTACAGAAGAGTTGGCAGAAAAATGAGAGCCAAAAGGAGAGGCTTTGTCAGTGAGAGAGCAAGTAATAGCATTGTTAGAACAAATAAGATGGGGAAAGCTTGAGATAAAAAAGTTTTTGGAGATGTTTTTGCCTAAGGACCAGAAACATTTATGAGTGGGAAAGGAGTTAAGGTCATCTACTTTCCTTCTTATAAAGGAAGCGTTAGACCTTCGAATCTGAGCAGTACAGCAATTCCTAGTTGTAATAAAAGTAGAGTGAGTTAAATCAGAAGGTGAGGCTTGGCATGACCGGTGTGCCTGATCCTTGGCCTGAATAGCCCTGGAGGAGGCACCCTTAAACCAAGGATTTAGGGGAGAAAAAGTATTCGTAGAGGATGGATGAATGCCTCCATTCCCGAGGTTATGATCTTAGTAATTTAGGGCTATCTGATCAAGGTTGCAGGACCAAATGCAGTAGTCATTCCATGGGAAGTCAAAGAGGGAGTTACGCAAATCTTCACGTTGGGTATGCTCAAAGTGCCAAAGGCGGCGCTGAGTTGGAGGAATTGATGGAGGGGGAGCGATATGGAAGAGATTGAAATCACAGAGTGGTCAGATTATCCAAAAGGGGAAAGCACAAAATATGCGTAGTTTGAAGGATTTGTAGTAAGAAATAGGTCAAGGGTGATTGCTGATTTTCGTGCTGATAGTGAAAAACTGAGAAAGTAAGGGCCTCACTTCCTCCCACATCAGTATGAGAAGAAATAAGCCAGTCGCTGTGGTGTACATAGGAGTCTCCAATATAGAGAACTTCAGAATGTGGGTGAGAAGAGAGTATGGACTCATGGCAAGAGGACAGATATTCAAATTAGACACAAAGTCCGTGGAGTTTGGAAAGCAGTAAGAGAAGCAAAGACATATAACAGTAGTAGAGAGATAGATTTTCAGCCAGAGGACATCAACTCAGGAGACTCAAGGTCCATGGGCCTTGCAATAGGAGAGTTAATGATGCAGTAGGCACAGACCCCACCTTAGGAATGGAAGTGAGAATACAGGTTATAGTGAGAGATTTGAAATGGTTCAGTAAAAGCATGGCTAGACAGCTAGGTTTAAGAGAGAAGAAGAATGTTAAGGAGAGATGTACCAAAGTGCTGTTATACAGACGAAAGATTAAAGTTCAGGCCACGAATGTTCAAAAACTAAAGAGTGAAAGAAGCAGATTTATCAGGAGGTGCAAGGTTAAGGGCAGAAATATTACTACTACCAAGTGTGTCTACCCTTATGCCAATAGTGGAGCCAACAAGAGTCCCAGAGATTCTTAGCACCCTTCTATGCGGGGTACTGGGGGCCATAAGCTATGGACCTTCCATTTTTATAACTAAAATTAGGAAAAAGGGAGCAAAATAAAACAGATATGGGAAGTGTTGTGACAAGTCAAATGTAATGGGATAGTAAGAGATGTGTAACAAATACGACAGAATATTCGGTGTATATGTAGGCATCATGAAAGATCCATTCCTGAAGGAAGGCTCAACTCAGAGCTGTCTGGACCAGTCCTAGTTGAATCCATAATACCTTCAGTCGTAGTATTTCACCTGGCAGATGGTGCCATGGCCAACCTACCAATGGGAGGTCAACCTACTAATTGCAAGGGAACATGTATAATCGGCAATGAAAGTAATGAAAATAGGTAAAGCACCTGGAATAGATATGGGTGTCAGGTAGAATATTGTCAAAAGATGGAGAGACAATAGTGGAGTAGATGGTGAGATTGTTGAATTCATGTTTCAGGGAAGGAAAATTCCAAATGAATGAAGAAGTGCATGTATAGTTTCATTTACTAAAGGGAATGGAGATAAGTACGAATGTAGTAGTTTCAGAGAAATCAGTTTCTTGAGGGTAGTTGGTAAGGACTATGGAAGTGTTCATGGAAAGATATGGGAAACGAGGTGAGGATATGATCAATTGAGGAAAGTGTGGATTTAGAGAATAAAGAGAGTATGCTAATCAAGTGATTATGGTTAAACAGGTGAGTGAGAAATTCTTAGAGAAAGCTAAGGACACGTTTTTGGCTTATTGATGTGAAGAAGGCATATGCAGAATTAATAGAGAGGCCCAGTGAAGTGCATTGTGACTGTATGGGATAAATGGAAATTTGCTAAATGCAGACAAGAATAATTATGTAAATAGCAAACTATGTGTCAGAGTTAAGAATAATAAGAGTGGTTTGAGGTGAATGAGATTTTTCTTCATTGCTGTGTAATGTCACCATTGTTGCTTAATGGCTGGACTGGTAAGGGAAGTAAATGAAAGAGTGCTGCTAGGAGGAAGCTTGGAATTAGCTCTAGAGATTGGAAGGGTGTGGAAAATGAATCACTTGCTATTTTCAGGTGATATCATACTGACGGCTGATTTCGATTACGAACTGAAGCATTTCTGAGTTTGTTGGGATGTGTGAAAGAAAGATGTTGCAGGTGAATAATGGTTAAAGTAAAGTCAAGAGAACAACAAAGAGTATTAATGCTACCAGACTGAATGTGGGAGTAAATAGGGAGATACTTACAGAAATCAAAAGTCTTAAGTATATTAGTTGCAAATGGCAGGAGTGGACGAGTAAGAGAAAAGTCACAAAGTGAAGGAAGCGGGTAAAAGCCTAGATGGATTCTGAAGGGTGATATCAAATCAAATCAAATCAAAACATTTATTTCCATTTTGTACAATGGTTATTCAACATTAATAGTAACTTATAAGTAGACATGTAATTAAACTAATAAATAAGAGGGTTAGACATATAGTTAAATTAAATGTAGCTTTCATAGAAAATAATAATGCTGTAATAAAAATGTTAACAATAATGTTAATAATAAAGTAGTAAGTATGCCACTAGATACAGGATCGTTATTATCGGCATCATTTCCATATTTGTTTCCTTACAATGAGAATAATTAGTTCTTAATGAGCAGCAACTATTTGTCCAAAAGAAAACTATATAGTTTGCCTTTGAAAGCTGTGAAGGAGGATGCATTTTTAAGATGCTCTGGAATATTATTCTAGTGTTGGCCCTTTGATAGTGATCATCTTTGAACCTGCTTCTGTGTTTGTTCTGTGAATAAAGAGCTCACTGCTCTGTCTTGTGTTGGTTCCCCTTATATCCCTGACTGTTTTTAAATCAAATAGCCAGCTAGATTAATGATGGTCCAAAATTTTGAATACAAAAACATAAATAGCATAAGCGACCTTATTTTCTGCCCGCAGCCACCCAAGTTTATTGAGAACTGGTGTGATGTGGTCATATTTTCTTATTCCTCCCAGGGCAACTCGAGCTGCAAAATTAATAAGCTTCTGTATTCTGTTTATCTGAGACTTAGTGGTAGATCTCCAAACAGTTGTGCAGTAATTAATGTGACTTAGGGCTAGAGATTCAACAACAGTTATTCGAGTGGTAGTCTCAAAATTGTCTTTTATACGTGATAAGTACATTAATGTTCCTGTTACCTTTTTGCATACTTTATCTATGTGGGAATCAAACAACATGTGGTTATCAAAGTGAATTCCTAGGTTTTTGACTGTTTTGCTAAGTGTGATAATATTGTCGCAAAAATTAATTGTTGTGTTTTCTGGAATTTGTGCTATGTGGAACCTTGAACCAATAAATATGCACTGTGTTTTACTTTCGTTAATTAACAGCCCAATTTCTTGGAAATAGGTTTTAATTTTTGACAGAGTGTTTTCTGCTCTTAAAGTTAGCTCTGGGAGGTTATTAATATCACCACTAAGGAGTAGTTGAGTGTCATCTGCATATTGTACGACTAGACAGTCAGAAATGAAAGAAGATAGATCATTTACGTAAATGGAGAAGAGGATAGGACCAAGTACTGATCCCTGTGGAACACCAAATGATACATCTTTTGGCACAGAGATAATGTTGTTAAGACGTATGGACTGTTTACGATTAGATAGATACTCGCTAAACCAGCTTGGATCAATATTTAAGTTAATACATTTACTTAAAAGAATTTCATGGTTTACACTGTCGAAGGCTTTTGATAAGTCTAATAAAATTAGTAATGATATTTTTTTCATATCTATATTATTATATATACTATTCGTAACTTTAAGCAGTGCAGTTTCCGTCGAGAGTTTTGGTCTGAAACCATGTTGGCTAATCGTTAATAGTCTATTTGATTCTAAATATGACATAAGTTGGCATGCAACAATTTTTTCTAATATTTTAGAGAAAATGGGTAGCAGGGAAATGGGACGATAGTTTGTCACATCTTCTCTGTCCCCCTTTTTATGCAGAGGTATTACATGTTATATTTTCCAAGAGTCAGGAAACTTTTTAGTAACAATGGAAGTATTCATAATAGTTAGAATATAGGATGCAATCATGGGTAGAGCATCTTTGATGAACTGAAATGGTATACCATCTGAACCATAAGAGCCAGAGTTTCTTAGGCTCTTTATGGTAAGAATTAGGGTAGCACAATCTATAGGAGTTAGCTTGAAGTACTCTCTTGTGTTTTCATTGGAAGAATTGTCATTTAAGCAATTACTCATATTCACTGAGTTGATGTTTTCTTGAGTTTTTTCAGATGTATTTTTGCCAATGTTAGCAAAATAGTTATTAAAGTTATCTGCTTTGTCTTTCAACTCCGTAATATTTTCATAACTTTCTGAGGTACTCTTTTCATTTGGTTTCATGCTTCTTATCACTTTTCATGTTGCTGCTGTATCATGTCTAGAGTCATTAAATTGTTTTTTGCAAAAGTCTTTTTTACTTACACTGATGAGAGATCTGACACGTTTCTTTTCTGTTTTATAACGTTCTCGGAGAGTCATATCATATCTATTCATTTTTATCTCTTTTTGTATTTGATTTCTGATTTGCATTGCCTCTTTGAAGTCATTAGTTAGCCAGGGGGCTCAGGGGCGGGTTATTTTTCTTGTTACAATGGGTGCACAACTATCTAAGCATTCAAGGAAGACTTTTGTTAAAATCTCAACCTGCAAATCGACGTTATCTGTGTATTTAATTCTATTAAGTGCATTTGTGTTGTTGATTAATGTTTCACAAAAGATATCAGGGGAGTAAATTTTTAGACACCGGAATGTCTTGAGGAGAGGCTTCCTTTTCGGCTTGTTTATGTTTAGCATAGCAATGTTCAGCTCGTGGTCTGCAATTGGGCAGGGAACTACGTCCCAATAGGGTATACTTTCCACTTTATTTGTTATTATCAGATCTATAAGAGTCCTAGAATTAGGGGTAATGCGGGTCGGTTTTGTCACTATTTGTGTTAACTTCACAGTGTTGATCACCCTTTTCATTTTGTTATCTGCTGAGAGCAAGTCATCATTAAAATCACCAAGTATGTATATGGGTTTATGACGCACACAGATATTTCTGAATGTTTCTAGCAGATGATTAAATGAACTGGTAGGTGCTTTAGGGTGACGGTAAACACACCCTACAATGAAAGATGGAAGTTTCTGATACTGCACAGTGATCCATAAATCTTCGAGCTCCTCAGTTTTTTCTAAACCTGTGGTTATTTCTGATGCACTAAGATAATTTCTAACATAAATACAAACCCCACCCCCTCGGCCATGGTCATTGCGAAATATTTTAAACTCTGGGATATTCACATATTTATTTTCAGTTGTAGGAGGAAGCCAAGTTTCACTTACACAGAGGATGTCTATGTTGTAGTCTTTTGTTAGCATTATTATTTCCTCAAAATGAGCGAGCAGGGACTGAGCGTTCACATGTACTTATGTTATATTCTTACCATGTTTCATTGGGGTGGTATCCATAGTCATAGTTGTAGTTTCGACTGTGTGATTCTGCTGGGAATTCATCATTGTAGTGTGTTCTGGGGTTAGCCCATGGATCCTGGTGTCTGTACCTGCCGTTGGATGTGTAATGCTGGTTTGAGTACATGCCGTGGCATGATCGGGCCTTCTGAAAGTTTGTATGCCTAGGTGAGTGTCTAGGGTTGTAAGAGCCACCACTCCAGGAGAAGTCTCTTGTGTGTGGACGGCGATAAGAGAGGTTTGTATCGTGTCACTTTCTGTAGTCTCGCGTATAGGGGATTGTTTCATTAGCTCTTTGCTGTTTATTTTGGTATGACTGTAGTTTGGGATATTTTGTAGAATACCCAGGTTGTGTCCATTGTTTGCCCCCACGAAATGGCTGGACAATTGTGCCTGTAGGCCATTGCTTCAGTTCGTAAGGCACATATTCAAATCCTTTCGATATCGTTATTGCGAAGGAAACCCAGTTTGGTTTGCGAGAAAGCTCCTTAATCAAGACTTCTTCAGAAGGAATGCCTTGATTTGTCAATGTATTACGTATCTCTCTCTCAAAGGGGTTGCCAGGAATGCGAATATATATTTGAGCTGTAACCCTTGCACTTGCATTATTGGGCAACTGTGGCTGTGGGGGAGAGGACTTCGATGGAATGTTTAGAATAGAGACTGCAGCTATTTTGTCTTTTCTGTTTTCTTCATTATTTTGCAGCCTGTTGCTTGGTTGGTTATTTGTGCTGGAAGGTGTAATTTGGTTTTCCTGGTTAGTGATAGTTGCTGTGTTGTTAGGAGTAGTGGAGATTGACTCTATATCTTCTTCGCTGTTTTGCAACTCTTTACCAGGTTGGTTGTTTGTGCTGGGAAGAATCTTGTTCTGGTTAGTGCCTGTTGTTGTATTGTTAGGAGTAGTGGGGAAGGACGCTGTTGTTTCATCACTATTTTGTAACCTGTTACTGATTTGATTATTTATGCTAGATGGTGTATTCAGGTTTTCTTGATGACTATCATTTTTATCTGGATCTATCTCTTCTTCACTACCACTGTCACATTCGTCTCTCAATGCAATGAAGGAATTGTGAGTAGAGACAGAAAACCTAGTTTGCAAAACCTGAGGGTTGTTGATAGAAGGGACATCATCGTTGTTAGGTGACAGCACTGAACTGAGAGGTGGAGATGTTTCTGATAGGAGTTTCAGCCTAGAATTATCTCTTTTAAGTAGGACAATGTCAGATTCTAGCAAACCCACCTTGTGTTGTAAGGCTTTCACCTTTTCAGCATCTGCTTCCAAAATTTTCACCTTATCTGCAAGACTTTCTATCATTCGATGTAGGTCTCCTAGGTCGTGTGTTTTTTTAGACTCTATGGATTTTACAACCGAAGTTTGAGGTTGAAAGAGTTTGTCAAGTTCACCGTTCATTGAGATATTCAGGAC
>JAXCGZ010004319.1:35000-47500 GCA_037179515.1 Halocaridina rubra
ACAGTTATTATGTGTCTTAGCTTCTAGTCCCGGTCAGGAATAAAATATGATTTATATGTGTGTGTGTATATATATATATATATATATATATATATATATATATATAATATATATATATATATATATATATATATATATATATATATATATATATATATATATATATATATATATATATATATATATATATATATATATATATATATATATATATATATATATATATATATATATATATGGCTTCATATGTAAAAATATTTAGATAATTGGATAAATAGTTTGATAACTAAGTTATTAAATAATGCTGTAAATGAATACAAAGATAATTTAATGTACTAATGAATACTTAAGTATACTGATGAAAGCCAAGCCGAGTTACCAAACTGTCGATGCCTTAGGTTTTGTCTTGATGGGATAATTCTACAGTATATTTCACATTAATCAAATGGTCTTTGAGTAAATAATGCTTTCAAAATATTCTGAACTAAAATGTGTGCTTAATCCATCATTGCATGTTCAAAATAATATTTTATTCAGTGCTTGCATTTAGGTGATGCTATTTAGTTACGTTCTTCTTCTCGGTTTCACTTAATAAGCGAAAATATCAGAATATACATTTTATAACAATCTCTCAGGAAAGTGAATAATACTCAAGATAATGCTGATCATATATTATATCCAAGAATTGTGCACACACACATTTGAGGATCAATATTTCTCCACAAGCATAACAATCTGTCAAACTGTCATTCCGATTTATATTTTTTTACATGGGAAATATATATAATATATATTACCTATGGTAATAAGTGAGGCACATTTTAAAAGCAAATCCTTGAACACAGTATGTAACATAATCACAGAAATCTCGAAGATCGGTTATCAAATACAGGGCTCTCACTCCTAAAAGTCCGGGGTTGAGACTAATTTGTACGGTTATGCAAATGTGAAGCTTTTTGTTTAGTTAAATCGATGTCAGCGCGCCAGTAGACGAACAAGCTGTCTTCATGCATTTGCACGTTCACCAGAGTTACAGAGTCTATTTTAATGTAGTCAATATCTATAAGAATATTTTAAATATTTTAATGTTTTCAATTACGGCAAACAATTCTGGAGAATTTATCTTTTTCATGTGTATGTGTTCCTATTCAAAATAATAAGAAAAAAAAAAGAATTTAAAGAGCTATTTTAATAACCTTCTCACATACTGCTTGTTTCATGCTGATGAAGCATTCATACTGAAAATCTAATTATAATACTACATAAGTTTATATATAAATTTATCGATGAAAAAAGCTATTTTATCCTCTTTTCATCTCAAAATGCTGAACATGCTTATATATGTAATTTATATATATATATATATATATATATATATATATATATATATATATATATATATATATATATATATATATATATATATATATATATATATATATATATATATATATATATATATATATATATATATATATATATATATATATATATATATATATATCGTAAGATATATTTGACTGTAAATTAGCATAGTAGTATATTGTTCAATGGTGGCAGCGCATGGTCCCCCGGGGGAAGGTCTAAAAATTCTTTTGTAAGATGGCTCAAGGAGCATATCTTCCCCATGGGATCTACGTCTATTTGAAAAGCCGACTTCATCAGACCATACTCTGTGAATACTACGCTATATGTCAGAGATTAGTAGCTATATGATATCATCGTGATGCTATGCCTCGATAATGACAACTATTATAGTATCATAGGCCTAAGTATTCATTACACATACTAAAGCAAGCACACACACACACACACACACACACACACACGTGCATGCTAAAAAAAACACACACACATGTGCGTTCTAGAACACACACATACACCTATGTCCGTATTAAGAAAAATAGAAAATATTAATTTAGATACATAACACTCCGGAAATTTGACAAAAAGTACTGATGGAGGCAAAAATAAAAAGTACTATCAAGAATACAGGACAATCTTCAAATTACCCTGATGAAGAAATGGGGGACCAGGCTAAAATTGCCTTCTGAATAAAAAAGTTGAAAGGCTAAATGATATTCAGACATAAGAAACCAAAGAATGTATCCAATTTGAGGCTACTCTTTATAGATGCAGATGGGATGCTGGTAAGACAGTAATATATTAGGACAAAGTACGTGAGGCCAGGGTATATTTATCATTTATATCTGTAGTTGTTGATGGTGCGACATCTAGTCTAGCCTTTTCTCTGTTACCAATGGTGTTCCATAGGGCTTTGTTCTTTCACCTACTTTGTTCCTTTTCTTCATCAATGATCTTCTACAATCCCCATCTTACTCTCTTCATCATGCCTTTGCTGATGATTCTACCCTTCACTTTTCCTCTGCATGTTCTTCACAACCTCATCTGTTACTCGTGATCAGTCTGGTATCACTCTTTCTTCTACACTCAACTCCGATTTGCAGAAGGTATCTGAGTGGGGCAATAAAAATTTATCTAAATTCAATGCCTCCAAGATACAGTTTCTGGCTATCTATTTATCTTCTTCTCCTGATAACCCTATTGTCTCCGAAATTAAAGAAATTTACCCTCTTAATTCTATCAACATATTAGGAATCCATATAGCCTCTAACTTGTCTTGGAGGAATCACATAATCCAAACTTCTAAATCTTCTTCCAAAAAATTGGGGGATTTGTTTCGTTTTCGTCATTACTTTTCCTCTTTACAGTTACCTAGAATTTATAAAGGTCTTATCCGCCCCTGCTTAGAATACTGCTCACATATCTGAGATGGTTCTTCTTATACTTATCTCCTTGATAGGGTTGAATCTAAAGCTGTTAGACTCATTAATGATCCTTCTCTTACTTCTAATCTGGATTATCTCTCTCTTGGCAGTAAGGTATCTTCCCTTTCTCAGTTCTATCGCTACTACTTCCATCGCTGCTCTGATGAGTTGGCGAGTTGCATCCCTCCCCCACTGCCGATCCACGTAACTCTTGCCAAGCAGCCTCATCTCACAGGTACTGTGTGGAGATTTGTAGCTCGCGGATTGGTCGGTGCAGCGACTGTTTCTTCCCATCTACCTCCAGACTCTGGAACTCTTTCTCCTTCTGTTTTTCTTATTTTTTTATGGCCTATCATCCTTCAAAAAGTAGATCTATTATCATCTCAGGGCTTAGTCCTTCATATCTCTGGCTTCTCTGTACTTTGACTGTATTTTCTGTCTGTCATTTTCCTTTGTGTGACATTACCTCATCTCTGCCTTGTTCTTAACCTCTTTCCTTTCCTTCATGTTGGTGTTTTCTCGTGCCCAAGCCTTTATTGATGAGGGCAGTTTTTGCCTGTCCCGGTGTCACACTCATAAAAAAAATAATCACAAAAAGACAATTAGATAGAGGTATATGCTATAAATCAGAGTGTCCTGGAAGATGAAGAACAATTAAAGAGGAGATACCTGGAAGCAGCACAGAAGGACGGCTTGCTTGTGAGAGAAAAAATGTTAGATTGAAAGAAATTAATATCATAGAACGGGATTCCAAAGAGTTGACGATAGGTAAAATGGACGTGTGATAAGAGAGCCTTATAATAGCTTTAGTATATAACCCATTAAGAAATCAGCAAAGACTTGAGGCATATAAGGTAATCATCATGGGTACATTAATGATGAGGAATTCAGTTGTGACGTTTCAATGCGAGTGGTTAGTGTTGCCCAGTAAATTTTGTTGGATTTTACTCATTTAGAAATAGACATGAATAGTTTCCAACCACAGAGTCAAGAGGAATGTATCTTCAGAGATAAGATTCCTATGTATTATCGAATATGTTATGCCTTAAATTTGGGAGACCGAAATACTACTATCTAAAGCATATTACTTGAGAATAAATGCAAGTGAAAGCTGGGGAATCATTTTTAACAAGGAATTTGTACAAAATATGCGGAATTATTTATCAGGAATATAAGAAAATATTTATCTTTTGTACATGCCAACCAGCAAGAAAGGGTAATTAAGATTGCTAAGGATAAATGGTTCATAAATGATTGTAGGAGCGCAAAGGAGAAGAGAGAAATATGTTAAAGTAGGTGTAGTATGAAAAAAGCATAAGCCCTTGATAAAATTGTAAAAGAAAAATAAAAGACTACTTATGTACAAGTACATATATATACATACATATACACATGCCTCATTCCCTAGTAAGGAGTGTGGCTGAGCAAAGAAGTGCGCATTCACCACGATCCACATATACTGCAATCACTCCTCTCAGTTCCATGGGGATAAAGGGTTGCCACGTCTCTCCCACTTCCACCCTGCTTTGATCACCCACAAGGTAGGCGGGCAAGGATATTCTACAATGAGTCCCGACAGCCGCAGCTGGTTTACTCCCGCCGTATCATCACATCGCAACTCCCCTCACACCCGTCCATCACAGTTTATTGAGCTAGGAGGTACGGAAAATCCCCTTGGCCCTCATCATCTATGCACAATTTTCAAACTTCCCTGTTCCACTGACATTCCATGTGTATTCAATGCCCTTTTCACGCCATCCAGCAATCTCATGCTAGGTCTCTCTCTTGACCTAACTCGAATCACTTCTGCACTTCACACTCTCCTCACTTTTTGTTAATCACTCATTCTTTCATGTGTCCAAATCAGCTCAACACTCTCTGATCTAACCAACCCAACAGCTTCATTTTAACACCCGAACTCTGCCTGTCATCCTCATTTCTTACTCTATCTATTGTAGACACACCAATCATACATCTCAATCACACCATCTCCATTACAATCAATTGTTCCTTTCATTCTCTCTTGCATTCCAAGTCTCTGCTCCATACAATGTTGTCGGCACAATCACACCTTCATATATCCTTCTCTTTGCATTCATTCCCAAATATCTATTTGTCATCACACTATTCAAGCCACCTAGACATTTACTTGCTTCCTTCACTCTGTGATTTACCTCTACATCCACTCGTCCACTCCTTGATACATGCGAACCCAGATACTCAACTTTCAACTTCCTCAAGCAACTCCCTATCGCCTCCACATTCAGTCTGCCAACATTAAGACTCCTCGTGCATCTCATGACTTTACTTTTACCTATATTCACCAGCAACTTCGTTATTTCACGCACACTGACAAACTCAGTCACCAAATGATTCAATAAATTCTCAACATCAGCAACCAGTACAATATCATTCACAAATAGCAACTAATTCAATTTCCACGACCTTCCATCCTCACCCACTAGTTCCAAGCCTCTGTCTAATAATCTTTCCTTTACCGTTCTTACCACTCCATCCATATACGCATTAAGCAACCATGGCAACATTATACAACTTTGATGTAACCCTACATTCACCTCAAACCAATCTCTCATACAATTCCCAACTCTCACATATGTTCTACTAGTCATGCAAAAACTCTTCACCGCATTCAACAAAATTCCCCTTATTCCATACAGTTGCAACACATTCCACAAGCCTTCTCTATCTACCTGTCATACACTTTCTCCAAGCCCAATGCTTTCTCTAAGTCTATGTAGATAGGGAAAAAGCACAAGTGATGACAGCTACGGAATATCTTAAATTCTATCACAGATATGTGAGACGGAAATTAAAATAAAAAAGTAAGTTATGAAATGGTAAGAGTAGACGGAAGTTTCACTGACTTTTATGAACATATTGGTGAAAGCCTGATCAATATATTTAATTTCGTATCTACAGTGGAGCATACCCTACACACATAGCAAAAGCGAATAAAATACATTGAAAATTTGTTTGTTATAAGAAACTGCTATCGACTTATCAAACTGAATCCATAAGAATTGATAGGAATAGATTGGCCTTTATTTCATAATATGAACAAATGGTCTTATCAGCGGATATCCAGTTCTCCCTCTTAGTAGCCACTGTAGCCTAGTGGACTAAGCTGTGTTTCTCTAAACTTGAGTTTGCAGGTTCGATTCCCAGCAAAGAAGGGAGAATATTTGAAGAAATTTAGAAATTCGCAATTGTATTACATCTGTTTCATCTAACTAGCCTAGGATGTTGAGGAGTTGAATTATACGTATATGCTGGCCACTGATGGGATGAGGAGGAGGTAAAACGGAGATTAATGGTCGCAGTGGCGTCCCTGAGTCTGGTTTTATCAGTGGATAACCCAGTTCACCCTGGTAGATTCCCAACAAGGAAGGGAGATTATCTAAAGACATTGAAAAATGTGCAATTACACTACACATGTTTCATTTAACTAGTCTTAGATGTTGAGAAGGAGAATTAAATGTGTTTGCTAGCCACTGTTGGGTTTTGGAAGGGGTAAAATGGAGATTAATGGTCGCAGTGGTGTCCCTTGCATCGGGATTTATCAGTAGATAATCCAGTTCTACCTCCTTTCAGAATCTGTAGTCAAATGGATTAAGCTGTGTTGCTCTAAACTAGAGTTCGCAGGTTCGATTCCCGAAAAGGAAGAGATTATTTGAAAACATTTAAAAATGCTCAACTTCATTACATTTGTTTCAATAATAATAATAATAATAATAATAATAATAATAATAATAATAATAATAATAATAATAATTATAATAATAATAATAATAATAATAATAATAATAATAATAATAATAATAATAATAATAATAATAATAATAATAATAATAATAACAGTAATGATGATAATAATGATAATAATAGTATATATGCATATTCACATGGCCTCATTCCCTCTTGTAAGGGGGTGGCCGAGCCAAGAAACACCCATTCACCACAATCCACACATGCATTTACCACCTCCTCTTAGCTCCTTGGGGATAAAAGGGTTGCCACATTTCCAACCTTCAACCCTATTTGAGTCACCCAGAATGTAGTTGGGCAAGGATATTCTACAAAGAGTCCCGACAGCCGCAGCTGGGTTACCCCCACCGCTTCATCACATGGCAACACCCTTCACACCCATCAATCGCAATTCACTGAACTAGCAGATGCGAGAATTCCCTTTGGCCAGTGTCATCTATACACAATCTTTCTCCACTCATTCCTATCTCTCGCACACACTCTTTCCTGCTCCACTGACATTTCACGTACTTTCAATGTCCTTTTCACAACATCCTTTAATCTCATTCTAGGTCTCCCTCTTGACGTAACTTCATTCACTTCTGCACTCCACACTCTCTTCACTATTCATTAATCACTCATCATTTCCATGTATCCAAACTAACTCAAAACTCTTTGATCTACTGAGAGCTTTCTTTCAACACCCGTTCTCTGCCTGATGTCCTCATTTCTTCACTCTATCTATTTTAGACACACCAGTCATACTACTCAAAAGCCTCATTTCCATTACGTTCAACTAGTCGCTTTCATCCTCACTTGCATTCCAAGTCTCTGCTCAATACAATGACGTCAGCACAATCATACTTCCACATATCCTTCTCTTTGCATTCATTCCCAAATATCTATTTCTCATTTCAGTTTTCAACCAATCTAGATATTTACTTCCTTTCTTCATTCTGTGACTTACCTCTACATCTATTCTTCCACTCCTTGATACATGCGACCCCAAATGCATAAAGCTCTCAACTTCTTCAAGCACACCTCATGCATCTCATGACTTTACTTTTACCAATATTCACTTGAAACTTCCTTCTTTCACACACCCTAATAAAATCAGTCACCACATGATTCAATTCAGTCTCAGTATCAGTCACCAGTAAAGTATTGTCCGCATATAGCAACTGATTCAGTTTCCACAATCTTCCATCCTCACCAACTAGTTTGAAGCCTCTGTCTAATACTCTTTCATTTACTCCTCTTTCCACTCAATCAATATACACATATAAACAACCATGGTGACATTAAACAACCTTGACATAGCACTACATTCACCTCAAACCAGTCACTCTTACCATTCCCAACTCTCACACATGCAACACTATTCATATAAACGCTCTTTTCTGCATTCAGCAAACTTCCACTTATTTCATACAGTCGGAACATACTCTACAACTCCTCTCTAACTATCCTGTCATGCACTTTCTCTAAGTCCATAAAAACCCAAAAAGTGTTCCAACCTTTCTCCAAGAACTTCTCACTCACCTGTCTTACCACAAACACCTGATTCACACTTCTCTTCCTCTCCTTAGCCCACATTGTTTTTCCCCAATCAATTTTTCAATAACTTTCCTTATTCTCTCGATTAACAGTCTTTCATATACCTTACCAACTACACTCAAAAAGTTAATTCCTCTAAAACTACTACACTTACTGGTGGCAGTAAAAGGAAAGGTAGTGAATGGTGTAAAGTGGATCTACATTTGCACTCCTCCAATCAACTGGGACCCTCCATTCCCTGAAACAAACTTTCAACAACCTAACCAGACATTTTACTAATGCCTCTCCACCTTTTGACAAGTATTCAACATGACACCCATCTATACCTGGCTGCTTTACCTGCTTTAGTTGCTCTCAGTGAGAAATGTATATCCACTTTTATTATTTTTCTATAATTCTCATCACCTAACAATGCCATTCTCCATTCGCTTCTCACAGCCACAATATCTGCTTCTCTATAATCTTCCTCATTTAGCAGGTCCTTGAAATATTCTGTGCAACTCTGTTTCACTTTTATTTCATCTATTAGCAATTGCCCAACTGCTCCTTTCACCTTCTACCCCCTACCAGACTCACCTCTCCTCACTTTCTTCACCTCTTTTCAAAACATTTGTTATACCTTTCTAAATTCTCAGACAAGAATCTACTCCACTTTACACCCACTTCTCTCTTTGCCTCCCTCACCACGTGCTATGTTAACCTCCTTTTTGCATAATAAATTTCATACGACTCTACATTATCCTACCTGCAACCATATCTCATAAGCCAGCTTCTTTGCAGCCACTACTGCACTCACATGCTCATTCCACCGTTCACTACATTTCCTTTTACTGCCACCAGTAAGTCTCCTTCTACACACCACCTAGGCACAATTCATAACTTTCTCCTCGAAACAAGCTCATTTTTCTTCTACTCTCTCCTCCACTTTCGTTTTCACTACATTCCACACATTCCACAGACTAACCTTGTACTCATGGTCTTTTTCTTTCTTAAACAATTCACTCACTTTTAGCACCTCTCTTCCTATTTCTCTTCTCCTCTTTTTCCACGTTTCTCCCACTCTCACTCTACTTTCCAATATATAATGATCATATATTCCACCACTAACTCCTCTCAGTAAAATCACATTCAATGCTCTTCCAATAACTCTCCTGTCCACCACAACATAATCCATTATTGCTCTATTAACTACTCTTCCATTATCAACTCTGACCCATGTGTACTTGTGCACATCCTTTTTCTTAAATACAGTATTAGCAATCAACACCTCTCTCTCAAAATACATTTCTCTCCACTCTCATTCCTAACAGGTACTTCATACTTTCCAGTTATACCATCCAATGACTCATTCCCTACTCTAGCATTCAAATCTCCCATCAACACCACATTCACATTTATTCCCAAGTCTCCCACACAAGCATATAATTTCATCCAAATTTCTTCTCTTTCTTCCTCATGTCTTTCCCTTCCAGGGCCATTTGCGCTCAAAAACGCCCAAACCTTGCATCCAAACCTCATTTTAGCCACTATTATTCGAGATTATACTTCCCTCCTTTCCACCACACACCTACTCATCGCTTCACTTACTAACAGAGCCACTCCCTCTCTTCTTCTCCATCTCTCAACTCTAGACACCCTATCTACCACACTCCCAAATGTCACCTCGCCAATCTCTTTTATCTAAGTTTCGCTCAGTGCAAATATATCCATCTTTTCTCCAGAGATATACTCCCTATCATCTCCTTCTTACTTTCACTTACACCACAACCACGCACAAGCGGAGACCCAAAAACTAAGGTTTTGGGTGGATATCTCCTGCCAGAAGACTCCCGGATCTCTTGGCCATTCGTAAGATGAATATATCATAATAGTAATAATAATAATAATAATACTGATAATAATAATATTAATAATAATAATAATAAAAATAATAATAATAATAATAATAATAATAATAATAATAATAATAATAATAATAATAATAATAATAATAATAATGATAATAATAATAATAATAATAATAATAATAATAATAATAATAATAATAATAATAATAATAATAATAATAATAATAATAATAATAATAATAATAATAATAATAAGAATAAGAATAAAAATAAAAAAAAAATAATATATATAACAGTGGTTGTAATAGTAGTAATAGTCTGATTCCATTAAAAATAAATTGATTAATTTATAAGTTCTAATTTTGACTTTAAAGAGTATCGCAATGCTTCGTTTCCCACAGCGCAGTTCAACATAAGAGGTAAAGGGTAGCGGCGTCCGACATGTGGTAGCCGCAGTCAGTTCACCAAGCTTAGTGTGTACAGGAGATAACAAGAGCGCTAACCATCATCATAGTTTTTAAAGAGGAAAATTCCTTTCAAAATATGTTGTTTAGAGAGAGTCTTGTTTAAATATAATTCTTAGAAAAATTAAATGTTTATATAACATGAATATCCTTTTGTTATTTTGATAAAACTTCTTTGATTGCTGTTAATAAAAACGTGGTGGCAATATATGTAACTGTGGATGTAAACAAACACTTGTCATCTTCCAAATACATCAGTTGAGTAGAGCCATTCTTATCTATTCCCCATTATATAATTTCATATGCTTACCATCGGGCATTTAAGTCTATGTTTTCAGCAAGGATGTTTTCCAGACAAACTAAATAGTGCTAAAGTAATACCTATATTTAAGTCAGGCACTGTAGATAATGAAAATAACTATAGAACTATATCTATCTTACCGTCTTTAAGTAAAGTGTTTGAAAAAGCAATTGTTCACAGACTTAAAGAATTCCTTGAAAAGTTCAACCTATTATCCGAAACTCAATACGGATTCCGTAATAATAAGCCTACTGAAAAAGCAATAATGAACTTTACAAGTGATGTTTATCAAAATTTGGAAAATAAAAACTTTGTTGCAGGGGTTTTCCTAGACTTGTCCAAAGCATTTGACTCATTAGACCATGATATACTAATAGAAAAACTAACTTTTGTGGGTGTTAGGGGAACACCATTACAGTTATTTAAGAGCTACTTGAAAAATAGAAAACAAGCCGTATATTGTAATGGGAAAGCATCTTTGTTGCAAACTATTGAGAGGGGAGTACCACAGGGATCAATACTGGGCCCATTGTTATTTTTAGTTTATATATATGATATTTCCAATGACAGTAATAAATTCAAATATATTCTTTATGCAGATGACACCAACCTTCTCTTGCATGATAATAACCTTGACCCTGCATTCTGTTTTAAATAGTGAACTAGAAAAAATTAACAACTGGGTCTCTGTTAATAAATTAAAGCTAAATGTTTCCAAAACTGACTATATCTTATTTCAAAATAGATATGTAGTACACAATATTGGTCAAGTTAATATGAATGAGTATAAAGTTAAAAGAGTTGCTTGTAAGAAATTTTTGGGAGTAATTATTGATGAAAATTTAAGTTGGAAATATCATATTCATTCTGTCTGTTCAAAACTGTCCAAGACGTGTGGAATTTTGTATAAAATTCGCCATAGCCTAACAAATGAGGCCTTAATAAGCATATACTATTCCCTGTATTATCCCCATATTATATACTGTTTGTCCATCTGGGGTTGTACTTGGCCGTCCATTGTAAGGGATGTATTTGTAACTCAGAAAAGACTGATCAGAACTATTACATATTGTGGAAAATATGACTCAACTTCCTCTTTATTCAAGGAGCTAAATTTGCTTAAATATAATTACTTGATACAATATTTCTGTCTTATTATTATACATAGTGATGTTAATGATAACAGAAAATTATTCAGATTTATGCAAAACAACCATGGAATCAGAGGTAACAATATAAATTTGATATGTCCACAGCCGAGAACAACCTTGTACACATTTTCTATTCATTGTTTTGGCCCAAAATGTTGGAATGCATTACCAGAAAATATAAAAACAATAACTGGCACAACTTTATTTAAAAAGAAATTCAAACAGCATTTACTTACTAGTCAAAATCAAGCAGCTGTTGATTAATAATTAATGCAGTATTGGTGTATCATATGTCCAGGTTAAGGTCAGGCTAATGTTTTGTTTTATTGCAAGATAAGTATGAGATTGCTATATTGAAGCTTTTGTTAACTATTGCCGTCATACTTTAAATTAAGTGAAAAGTATATTAAACTGTCTGCCAAGGAGCTCTTGTTCAGCAGGCTAGTGCCTCTGAAATAATGTACATATTTATTCCTGTATGTGTACTAAATATTTGGCAATAAAATCTATGACTATGACTATGACTGTTATATTGTAGTAATGCCATCAATCATGCAGTGAAGTTATGGGACCAGAATAACGGTAAAAACGTTTGATGGAGATGCAAATAACCATGATATATCGGC
>JAXCGZ010004319.1:55000-57869 GCA_037179515.1 Halocaridina rubra
CTTAATATGCTTACTCGCAATTCCTAAATCACAAAGAATTATAAACAATTCTCACCAAATATCACCCTTCAACAGATATATAAAACACCAATGCTTTAAAACTCAATCTTATCACGCAAATAACTGAAATCTTAAATAGCACGAGTTTTCGTCATGCAAAATTTCTTAATTTTTGATACCACAGAATCTCATGAAGATTTCCTGAAATTTTATTTACAACATGGTAAACTTGTCGTTGTCGTCGTCGTTGTCATTGTCGTTATTATTATTATTATTATTATTATTATTATTATTATTATTATTATTATTATTATTATTATTATTATTATTAGTATTATATGTATATATTATTATTATTATTATTATTATTATTATTATTATTATTATTATTATTATTATTATTATTATTATTATTATTATTATTATTATATTATTATTATTATTATTATTATTATTGTTACTTTATATGTTTCCTTTTAGATTGACGAAAAATAAATAAAAAGAAAAAAAAAGAGCTTGGCAAATTAAAGTATAATATATGCTTCTCAGCAAAATCATCAAATTATTTTCTTTCTAAAGCTAAGTATGTCTTTAAAGTCAATAAAACTGCCAAATCATATTGCATTAGAGCTTCCCTTACGTTTAATAGGAGTTAGCTTTATTACTTAAAGCATTTTTTCCTGTCTAAGATAAAGTTTATGGCAATCTATGCCTACAAAAGGTCGTGCCTTTAGCCACGAAAAGTGATAGAGACGATATGGCTTATCTCTAGATGGTAAAAAAGGTATAAAAAGGGCTTCGCCCCATGTGCAAATCTATTTGAACATTAGCTAGTTATGACAAACAGTATTAGTTATCACAAACAATATTTGAATGCGGTGCAGGATACATGTGTTAAACCATACATAGGCTTAAAAAAGGCTGCATATTTTTACATATAAATTCTCTTGTACCGGGTACAAAAATAAACAAAAATATTGTGAAAATTCTCCGAAAAGCGACTTATCATGAGAATGAAAAGCTAGATAAGAAGAAGAAGAAGAAGAAGAAGAAGAAGAAGAAGAAGAAGAAGAAGAAGAGGAAGAAGAAGAAGAAGAAGAAGAAGAAGAAGAAGAAGAAGAAGAAGAAGAAGAAGAAGAAGAAGAAGAAGAAGAAGAAGAAGAAGAAGAAGAAGAAGAAGAAGAAGAAGAAGAAGAAGAAGAAGAAGAAGAAAGAAGAAGAAGAAGAAGAAGAAGAAGAAGAAGAAGAAGAAGAAGAAGAAGAAGAAGAAGAAGAAGAAGAAGAAGAAGAAGAAGAAAGAAGAGAGAAGAAGAAGAAGAAGAAGAAGAAGAAGAAGAAGAAGAAGAAGAAGAAGAAGAAGAAGAAGAAGAAGAAGAAGAAGAAGAAGAAGAAGAAGAAGAAGAAGAAGAAGAAGAAGAAGAAGAAGAAGAAGAACAGCAAGAAGAGGAAGAAGAACAGCAAGAAGAAGAAGAACAGAAAGAAGAAGTACAACAGCAAGAAGAATAAGAACAGCAAGAAGAAGAAGAATATCAAGAAGAAGAAGAAGAAGAGCAGCAAGGAGAAGAAGAAGAACAGCAAGAAGAAGAAGAAGAAGAAGAAAAATAGCAAGAAAACTAGAAGAGGGTTGTAAATGAATGTCATATTTTGCGAGCTAAATGTCGCTGCTATCGGTGTTTTTGAATTTGCAATATGAACAAAAAGGTATTCAGATAGAATTAGTCCATTCCTAGAATAGCAGTTAAACTGTAGGGTTTGTTTCTCTTTTAGACCTTCACTGGTTTAGTTGATAGCACCTTGGCACCAAACTTATATGTCTTAGGTTAGAATTCCGGCAAGGGGAAAAATAAGATTAATGTTTACATATATGTTAATGTGTTTATTTGATTATTATTTTTGCAAATATAATTTGGATTTGGATTTAATACGAAAAACGATGCCACAAGTGAAGTTAGGAGAAGCTGTATATTGAACGAAAAGGCATTCAAAAAGAAAGAGTTTATTCCAAGCATAGCAGTTAACCATGTATCTCCTTTACACTTTCAGTGGTGTGATTGATAGCGCCTTGGCACATACCTATGTCTCCTAGGTAAGAACAGCCTCCTGGCTAGTACAGTGGTAACGCGCTGGCCTCGCATTCGCGAGGTCGACGGATCGCGCCTCATCCAGGCAAGAGAGTTTAAGCTGTTTACTGGGGAGGTTACTGCTGTGGCTGGTCACCACGGTGGGGGGTTGGGGCCTGTGCCGGTTGGCGACCACCCTATGGGTCCTCCATGACCCGTTCCACCCATCCGTGGGTGGAGAATCTAAAAAAAAAAAAAAAAAAGTAAGAATCCCATTCAGGGGTAAAATATGATTAGTATTCAACCCTTTCGATCCTATTGGGTGATTTTTGTCCCAAGAATTTCTTAAATTACACTGAACAGGGAATTAACTGCAGTAAAGCCCATTGAGTGGGATATTTCAGTGTTTTAGGGTTTCCTTGATGCCAGACGTATGAAGAGAAATATAATGAACGCACCCAGCGCCCACGTGTCGGTTGTCAACGTCAACAAGGTAAAGCTTCTTGTAAAGGTGAGTGAAAATTTTACGTTTTTTTCATATCAGCATATACTAGATGACATCATCTTATGTTTAGAATCAAAGTTAACATATCCGTGAAGCTTTGGGATTCGATAGGTCTTTCCAAGGCTTTGTATTTTTTATAATATTTGATATTTTCTTTCCTTGGGATGAAAATGTCCCATCAGGATTTTGGGGTAATAAAAATTGGGATAATATTATCCCCGCAGTGTTTTCTTTGATATGAAAAGAAAATAACAAAACTAAATTTTTATTGAGAGTAAGTCCTTTTTTAGTGGCTGGTTGAGTA
>JAXCGZ010004320.1:2500-20000 GCA_037179515.1 Halocaridina rubra
TTGGCAGATTTATCTTCTTACTGCATTCAGTCTTGATTTACAAGACAGCGAGACTGATAAAGTCTGAAAATTTAAGTCTTAAATTACTTTCCAATATTTGTTAAGGAAGTGCAATGCAACGAGAGACAATTTTTTAAATGTCTTTGCTGCATAGAAGATGAAATTGCAGATGGACCTGATAGCTAGAGAGAGAGAGAGAGAGAGAGAGAGAGAGAGAGAGAGAGAGAGAGAGAGAGAGAGAGAGAGAGAGAGAGAGAGAGAGAGAGAGAGAGAGAGAGAGAGAATTTTTGAATCCACGTCTTACGTCTGCGCACTAACTGAAAACCTTATAGTTGAAACTGTCTCATATATTGTTAATAGCTGTTGAGTTAAAAGAGAGCAAAACTATTACCCTCGTATGCCCTGCGTTTCGTAGAAGGCTACTGCAAGGGAGAAGGTAGCGATAGGCTGGTAATTCCTCCCATATTGCACTCGTTCTCTCTCTACATGCATACAAATGACATAATCCATTTATAAAGGTTTGGCCGAGTCAGAGTAATATCGCGACTCCTGCGAATGAAAAATTAGTAATTGGAATTCCCAGTCCCCTCGCTTTGCCCCATTTAGTCGACTTTTATGATATGCAGCGAAACACAGAGGCGGAATTCTTGTCCTCATCCCAGGTGAGAAAAATTGAGCATGGGCAAGGTAGGATGATATCCTGCTATCTCACAACTTTTGTTACAATTTCGGATACCTGCCAGATACTCAAGGTATTAATTCATCTGTTTTTTATCCAAGTTTGATGGAATTAGTTCCCGGTTAGTTTATCTAAATATTAGAGTGATAAATGAGTTAGTAGCTAATTAGTTAAACCTCGTTTTATGTGCCACAATTAGTCCTCTTGATGAAGGTGGACGTAGACAAAGTGCGACTGGGAAATAAATATCGGATTCCCTCCCTAACGCCCCACGGTGGGCTCGATCGCGGGTCTGTCAACTCCGACTCAAGTATTCTAGCTTCTCGGCTACCATGTTCCCCTTTGAGAGCCAATTAGTTATTATTTGTTTACATCGTATGATTGATTAATATAATTTGTGTAAGATAGCATATTTAGTTAATCTCTGAAGACGACATATTATTATTGGAAATCTAAATAAATATATAGATTCACTACAAGGTAGCTGGCTAAACTAGTAAATAGTTACATAGATTGATAATATTTCATATATTCTTATTTGTAGCGTCCATGTTTTTGAAAAATGGTAAGTGGTTTGGGTTTTTTCTGTCAACCTCGCGAAACGCCTGTCTGTCTTTTCTTACCATCTCTACTCTCGTCACAACAACAACAACAATTATAATAATAATAATAATAATAATGATAATATTTGCAAAACAAGAAAACGAAGCTACAATCCAAAATGTAAAATAGAAATGTGAGAGAAAGATAAGAGAAAATAAAAGATTACACACCCTCAAATACAAATAAAAAAAATAAAAAAAAAGTTTATGGTGAGAGGGAAGGTGAGGGTAGATGGAATTGATGGTAGGGGGATGGGGGGTAGGTTGATGGAAATGGGAAGGAGGGTGGGATTGCCTCTTAGGAGGCAGTTTTAATGGCCCTTAACAGGCAATACAAATCAATTTTAAGCACCTCACACCTTTGGCTCAGGTGACGTGTGAGTGCCTGTTGGCAAACGATTGTTACCTTTTGTTGGAACTTCCAACCAACGTCAATCTCGGAAGCGCAGCGTGTGTTAACTCTCTCTCTCTCTCTCTCTCTCTCTCTCTCTCTCTCTCTCTCTCTCTCTCTCTCTCTCTCTCTCTCTCTCTCTCTCTCTCTCTCTCTCTCTCTCTCTCTCTCTCTCTCTCTCTCTCTCTCTCATTTGACGTGGGTGGAAGGCCATAAAAAATGGGGGGTTCAATATTTTCTATATTAAGAAAATATGTTTCAACGTTTTTGTGTGTGTGTGTGTGTTATCCCAGCAGATAAGATATATAGCTAATATCATATATATATATATATATATATATATATATATATATATATATATATATATATATATATATATATATATATATATATATATATATATATTTATGCACACACTTATACATACATACATATATACACACACGCATATATATATATATATATATATATATATATATATATATATATATATATATATATATATATATATATATATATATATATATATATATATATGAATAAATATATATATACATATGTTCCGGTTTTACGTCACGGACTCACTTTTCTACTAAGGGCTAGGACGGTTGCCTTCTTCCGAAGGACTTGTTTTGGCAGATGTAATCGTTACCCTGAGTGCATGCCCTTGCTAACCTCAAACCGTGGCGGGCCGCGAACCCTCAACCTGCCCCTTCAGAGTCGCGGACGCTACCACCTGAGCCACGGTGACTATATATATATATATATATATATATATATATATATATATATATATATATATATATATATATATATATATATATTATATATATCTATATATATATATATATATATATATATATATATATATATATATATATATATATATATATATATATATATATATATATATATATATATATATATACATATATATATATATATATATATATATATATATATATATATATATATATATATATATATATATCTATATATATATATATATATATATATATATATATATATATATATATATATATATATATATATATATATATATATATATATATATATATATATATATATATATATATATATATATATATATATATATATATATATATATAGATAGAGAGAGAGAGAGAGAGAGAGAGAGAGAGAGAGAGAGAGAGAGAGAGAGAGAGAGAGAGAGAGAGAGAGAGAGAGAGAGAGAGAGAGAGAGAGAGGAAACGAATCTTTTTCTTTTTCTTTATTACGTTTGAACTCGATTACGATGGAGTTGTTTCCCTAAATGGTGCTGTACTCCTTTTTATGGGTTAATTTTATTCATTATTATTATTATTATTATTATTATTATTATTATTATTATTATTATTATTAGTTATTATAATTATTATTCTTTTTTCTTAACGTTATATTTTCAGTTATAACATTACATGCGTTTTCGCGTTGAATATATCTGAAGAATTAACGTAAACTGAGTAAATTATATATAGGAGAATTAACATAAGTTGAAGATAATTATAGAATAATAATTTACTTTTCATATTAATTAGTAATTTCTTATATCAATCTTTTCCTATCGCTTCCCAACTGGCCTGGATAAGTTAACACGTCACCTGGTGTCATGTGGAAGACGCTATAGCTCTAACACTATATATATATATATATATATATATATATATATATATATATATATATATATATATATATATATATATATATATATATATATATATATATATATATATATATATATATATATATATATATATATATATATATATATATATATATATGACGTAAGGTTTATAACTACGTTATAATTATTAGTACCAGACGGGTACAAGGTAAGAATGGACAAGCAGTGATTCCTTTATCTTAATTTATTCTAGAGTACAACACATTCGACGCCTCAATGCCCCCACCCTATGACTATCACAATCTATGATCTATTCGTGCCCCTGGTACTTCTTTCACCTTTCACCCTTTCACCAAGATGCCTGGTAGACACTACTGTCTGTCAGCTGGCACTCCTCTTAGAAACCCTCTCCAGTCTTCTCGTTCTTCGTACCAGTTATTTTCTTCCACTTCCCGCAGAGACGTTCCTCTCCTTTCCAAAGCTGTCGCCACACCTTCCAGCCATCTTTTCCTTGGTCGGCCCACTGGCCTCTTCCCTTGCGGCTTCCAAATAAGGTACTTCTTTGGTTTTCTATGTTCTTCCATCCTCATTACATGTCCGTACCACCGCAGCTTGCTCTTTTCTATATCATCCAGCAGGGGTAACACATTCACTTCATTCCTAATGTACTCATTTCTAATTTTGTCTCTTCTTGTAACATTCTTGATTAGCCTGAGTACTTTCATTTCGGCCGCTTGCAGCTTTGATTTTGTCTTCGTTGTGAGCGACCAGGTCTCTGATCCGTAGAGCAATATCGGCTTTAAGATGCTTTGATAAATTGTGACTTTGCACTTCATTGGTATGTTGGCATCTCGGAGTAGAGGGTACATCAACCCAACATTTCTGTTATATTTCGCAATTCTGTTATTTATTTCTACCTCCTGCATGTTGTTACTTCCGACATTTACCCCCAAATGGGTGTAGTTGTCAACCTGGTGAAGTTTGTCCTGACCAATATATATATCTAGCAGCCGTTCTTTGTTTCTTGATATGACCATTATCTCAGTTTTACCTCTTTGGGTATTGATCTTCATTCCGTTACTCTCCATTCCAGTCCACCATTTAGTTGCTACTTCTTGGATATCTGCTGCGGAACTAGCCAGCACCACCACATCATCTGCATACAACAAAGTTTCCTCTCCATTCTCGCCGATCTTTATGTCTCTTATGCATTTATCCATGAACACTATGAACAGAAGTGGTGAAAGCACATCGCCTTGTCTTACACCCGACTTGATGGAGAACTCCTCGCTCTCAATTTTCTGAGTTCTTACTCTGCTGGTGCAACTTGAATATACACTTACTATTGCTCTCACCAACTTCGGTGGCACTCTATAGTGTTCATCCATTAATATGTTCCATAGGTGGTTCCTATTTACACAGTCAAAAGCCTTTTGGAGATCGATAAATAGGGCATATTTGTCAATGCCCCATTCCCAACTTTTTTCCAGTAACATTTTAACAGCAAATATTGGGTCAGTAGTACTACGTCCCGGTCTGAAACCATATTGGCTATCATCCAAAACGTCCTCCACACATCGTCTCAACCTTCCTTCCAAAATTCGAGTATAAATTTTTCCAGCATGGGACAGCAATGTCACTCCTCGGTGATTGTCGCATTCAGTCTTGTCCCCCTTTTTCAGAATTGGGCTGATAATTCCCTTCTGCCAATCTGAAGGTACGATTTCTGTAAGGTAGGCAGCGTTACATATGTCCAACAATTTCTTAACCACACTTTCCCCCCCCCGCCTTCAGCAGCTCCACCGGCAAGCCATCCTCTCCGGGGGCTCTTCCGTTTCTCATCCTTGCCATAGCCACCTTCACTTCATTCATAGTGATGAGTTCCACCTCTCCATCTCTCCGGATGATATGGTTTTCGGGTATCCCCTGGTTACTTGGTATATTTAGCATTTCATCAAAATACTCCCTCCATCTCTGCGATATTTCGTTGTGCTCGGTTAAGAGAGATCCAGTCTTATCCTTTATTGCATAGCTGGTATTATTTCTTTTTCCTCGGTAATTCCTTGCTAGGTTGTATAAAAGTTTCCTGGTTCCTTCATAGTCAGACTCCAACTCCTCCCCAATCTTCTTCCAACTATCTGTTTTTGCTTTTCTTTTTATCCTCTGAGCTTCATTTCTGGCCAATTCATACTGTGCTCTATCCCCTTGGGATCTTGTTTTTAGCCATCTTCTGAACCCATTCATTTTGGCTTTCACCGCACTTTTCACTTCTTCATTCCACCAAGGGGTTCTCTTCTTTTGTCCTCTATATGGTACTTTCTGGCCTAGGACTTCGCTTGCAGCTTCAGCAACTTCAGTCTTGAAACTGTTCCACATTGATTCAGAGCTGTCTCCCACCTCCCCCATATCAACATTTTCCAGCTTAGTCTTGATACTCCGTCCCAACTCCTCCTTTGTTGCCTCCACTCTTATTTTGCTCAGCTTATATCGTTTTGCTCCTCTGCATCTGTTTCTGTTTGGTTTTTTGATGTTTATTTTCGCCAAGACCAGTCTGTGATCTGCATCTAATGACACAGATGGAATTGCCTTGACATCGCAAAATATGCCTCTGTTGTTTGTCAGAAAAAGGTCAATCATAGAGCTCTGTGAGTAAGTGTGTGTGTTACTATTGTATCTGTACCAAGTCCACTTTTGACTCATTCTGTGCTTATAATATGTATTCATTATTTGCATGTTATTGATTTTAGCAAAATCCAAAATTCTGACTCCTGCTTCATTTTGGTCTCCCACGCTGAATGCTCCCATATTACTATCATAATTCCTTCTGTCGCATCCTATGTGTCCATTGAAGTCTCCACATATGATCACATTATTCTGGTATTTGACACTGTCCACTGTCTCCTGCAGCTCCACATAGAATTCCTCCTTCTCAGCTGTTGGTCGGCCCTGTTGTGGCACATATACTTGTATAATACTGACCCCATCTTCAATTTTCAAATCAATTGCGACCATCCTTGCACTTATGTGGGTCACTTTTTCCACAGCGTCTCCCAATGTTGGTTCCAGGAGAAATCCAACGCCATGCTTTGAATCGTCTCCCCCACTGTAGATCAGTCTATAGTCCTCATGGACAATCCTATCGCCACTTCCTCTCAGCCTGGTTTCCGATAGGGCCAGCAGAGACAGCCGCCTCATCTTCATCACCTCAACCAGCTCCTCCTCCTTATTTCTGAGAGTAGCTACGTTAATTATACCAAAGCGAAGTTTATTTCCATTATTCAAATTCGTTAGTCCATGTTCAGTTGCGGTCGTAATCGAAGAGGTCCGTCCCAACCCGGGGATTCTTTGCACCCCCCTCCTATTCAAAGGCTGCCGGGGACTGGGGGCCATTTCTCTTTGGTGAGCCATGCATAGCTTGAGCATAGAGGTTTTTACATCAGTGGGTTGCTAGCCCTATCCTGATAACCCTCCTCATTTATCCGGGCTTGGGACCGGCATTGGTTGCCCAGTGCTTGTTTGGGTTCCCAATGGCTGGTACTATTCTGACTAACTGTCGCTCTCTGACTGACTTCTGGCTGCCATGGGGATACTTGAAATACCCCAAAGGCAGGGCGTGTCGCTAAATCTACTTCTGCCAATTGCCTTCAGGTTCAAAGAGAGGCCCTTCCTCTTGTGGGACGGGCTATTTCAGTTGGCCTATAGAACGGAAAAGTTCCGAGTCAGAGCGTGGCTATTGGGTATCCCTCCAGGGCATATAGGGTTACTTGTGATTTTAGGCGGGGCCACATTCTGGGTCTTTCCCACACTCTTGAGGCACTTGACGCCGGGTGACTAAGCCCTATGCTAAAGCACCTGGGTTCAGCCAGGTGCTAAGCCCTATGGATCCAGCCAGGCGCTAAGCCCTATGGATCTGTTTACCGTACCCAGATAAACAACTGGGAGAGTATTCTATTTCACCCTTGACCTCTAGCCTCTCACGTTTCTCTTCATGACTTGTTACAGTTTCAGATTCTGACTTCAGCAAGGCTTCAGTCATGCGACATCTATATATATATGTGTGTGTGTGTGTGTGTGTGTGTGTGTGTGTGTGTGTGTGTGTGTGTGTGTGTGTGTGTGTGTGTGTGTGTGTGTGTGTGTGTGTGTGTGTGTGTGTGTGTGTGTGTGTGTGTGTGTGTGTGTGTGGTGTGTGTGTGTGTGTGTGTGTGTGTGTGTGTGTGTGTGTGTGTGTGTGTGTGTGTGTGTGTGTGTGTGTGTGTGTGTGTGTGTGTGTGTGTGTGTGTGTGTGTGTGTGTGTGTGTGTGTGTGTGTGTGTGTGTGTGTGTGTGTGTGTGTGTGTGTGTGTGTGTGTGTGTGTGTGTGTGTGTGTGTGTGTGTGTGTGTGTGTGTGTGTGTGTGTGTGTGTGTGTGTGTGTGTGTGTGTGTGTGTGTGTGTGTGTGTGTGTGTGTGTGTGTGTGTGTGTGTGTGTGTGTGTGTGTGTGTGTGTGTGTGTGTGTGTGTGTGTGTGTGTGTGTGTGTGTGTGTGTGTGTGTGTGTGTGTGTGTGTGTGTGTGTGTGTGTGTGTGTGTGTGTGTGTGTGTGTGTGTGTGTGTGTGTGTGTGTGTGTGTGTGTGTGTGTGTGTGTGTGTGTGTGTGTGTGTGTGTGTGTATATATATATATATATATATATATATATTGACAGAGTGCTACATAACTTCTGCTAGTGAGTATAGAAGTAGTAATTATACAGAGCAGTTTATTGCATTAAAGTATTGCTGAGACAATAGGGAGTCTATCATCCCCTAGATATTTAGCTCCAGCTGTCATGACCTCACTGTAGGGATTTCCCGGAAAGTGACCAACCACGCAAATAGCTTCACTGTCTCTCACTTTAAAAACCATCGGGACAAGCCAATCAGTAAGCTATGCCTGGAAAACAATGAAAAACAATTTTTGAAAATAACAATAGTGTACAGAGTACGGCTTTTTCCCTAGCCCTCTAGCAAAAGGTTATGTACCACCCCATAGTAGTAGTATTCGTTCTCGTAAGCAGTATATTTTATATGATTGGGAGACTGGGAATTACGAGCAAATCTTTTCCCATTACAACTGAAGATGAACTATAAACACAAAACTTAATTATTTATTATGAATCAAGGCATTAATACAAACAATAAAAAAAACTTTGAGGGATAATATTAAGAAATAAATAAGAAACCAAGACTAATAACAAGTATGTATGAAATAAAATATGATAAATCATGGAAAGATAGAATATGTCACAAATCGAAGAATTTTAATTATATAAAATGAAAATATGGGAGAAATGAATAAATGAAAGCTAAAAAATATTTCATATGAAGATTAAAAAAATAAGTAAAGAGATACTCCATGACATCCACGAATGACCTTTTCTCGGCATTGCGTTGACCTCGCCTCATGTCGGGCTTTGTAGCAATTTGCGTTCATTTTAGGGGGTCCCTGTCCAACATGTGTAACTGTCCTTTGTCAAAAATAAAAAAAAAATAAAGTAAAAATAGTCCTTTGGTAAACAAAAATAGAAAAAAAAATTGTGATAAAATATGTAATGGTATAAAACACGTGTATAAGAAATGGAAAAGAATTTAAAAAAAAAGTAGAGAAATGGACAACAAAAGTAGTTTAATATTATTACTAGAATATTACTGCATTTCTATATATAATATCTGTGTGTATCTGTACGCACACACACGCACAACACTCACAAACACACACACACACACGCACACACACACACTCACACACATAAAAACTTACTTAGAAGGAAGGGAACAGAGGGTTAGAGTAAGACACTCAGTGTCTGAATGGAGAAGAGTTAGTAGTGGAGTTCCACAGGGTTCAGTTTTAGGGCCACTTTTGTTCCTTGTATATGTAAATGACCTACCAGAGTCTGTAAATTCATTCATGAATATGTTTGCAGATGATGCAAAGATTGTGAAGAAAGTAAAAAAACGAGAACAATGGTAGAGAACTTCAGGAGGATCTAAATAATCTGCATGAGTGGTCAGAAAAGTGGCTAATGAAATTCAATACTTCAAAATGTAAGGTAATGAGAATGGGTACAAGTGCAAGAAGGCCCAAGCTTGACTACTCGGTGGCTGGAGTACAACTTCAAGAGACAGAAAATGAGAGAGATCTAGGAGTAAACATACTGGCAGATTTGTCTCAAGAAATACATATAAATGGCATAGTAAGGGCAGCATATGCATTCTTATCAAATGTAAGGGTAGCCTTCAGGCACATGGACAAGGAAATGTTCAGAAATATTTATGTAACCTATGTGAGGCCAAAACTCGAATATGCAGCCCCCTTCTGGAATCCGCACTTGAAAAAGCACATAGCTAAGCTTGAAAAAGTTCAAAGACATGCCACGAAACTGGTGCCAGAAATACGCAATCTCAGTTATGATGAGAGGCTGAGGGAATTAGACTTACCATCACTCGAAGCTAGAAGAGTGAGGGGGAATATGGTGACAGTCTTTAAATTCCTTCATGGTTATGATAGAGTGGATAGGGATCGATATTTTGATATGGCTGGCTCTAGAACTAGAGGTCATAGTTTGAAGCTTAGTAAGAAAACTTCTTTGCAGGATGTAAGGAAATACTTTTTCAGTGTAAGAGTAGTTGATAATTGGAATTGGCTAAGCGAGGAGGTAGTTAATGCTATCTCAATCCATAGTTTTAAGGACAGGTATGATAAGTATAACTAAGTATAAAATGGAAGCGATCAGGAGACAGGAAGATACGAGCTTTGGGCTCTTTCCCGTAAACACAATTAGGTAATCACAATTAGGTAATCACACACGCAATCAATAGTTTTAAGGACAAATATGATAAGTATCTCTAAATACAAAATGGAACCGATCAGGTGACGGGAAGTTACGAGCTCGGGGCTTTTCCCCGTAAACACAATTAGGTAGTTACAATTAGGTAAACACACACACACACACACACACACAAACACACACACACACACATACACTCAATCCATAGTTTTAAGGACAGGTATGATAAATATCACTAAGTAGAAAATGGAACCGATCAGAAGACGGGAAGATACGAGCTTTGGGCTCTTTCCCGTAAACACAATTAGGTAATCACACACACACACACACACACACACACACACACACACACACACACACACACACACACACACACACACACACACACACATATATATATATACACCTTGTTCTTGAAATAATGCGGAGATAGGTTCTCAGAAGTGATGGGTAAATCGAAAATAGCGTAAAAATACGAGTCATTTTCCATAGGAAGCAATGATAATGGGCATAGCTCGTTCCACAACCATCCATAGACACATACATCATACATATACCTTGGCTGTTTCCCCCTTTAATTGGGGGGTAGCCGACATCAAGAAAGGAAAACAAATAGGGGGATTACTTTGCTCTATGGGCAATGACGAGGGAGCTAGCGAACGTTCAGATGGCACTGCTGGAGTGCCACAGCCCATCCTCCCGGCTCTTCCACAACTGTGTCGCTTCACAGCTGCCGGCTCCTCCTACTGCCCCTACCACAGGGCTATCTCTGTAAGATGCATCCCCGTGGTAACAGCAGATGCCCATCAGAGCTGCGTCACAATCGCTCACCACTCATTCCTGTTCCTAGCACGCTCGCTTGCTTCCCTCACATCCATCCTCCTATCATTCAGGGCTCTCCTTACTCCATCCATCCATCCAAACCTAGGCCTCCCTCTAGCATTTCTCCCATCAACTCTCGCATTCATCACCTTTTTCAGAAGCCTTTCATCATCCATCCTTTCCGCATGGCCAAACCATCTCAGAACATTCATATCTACTCTGGCTGCAATTTCTCTCCTCACACCCGTTCTTGCTCTCACCAGTTCATTCCTAACCCTATCCAATCGAGATACACCAATCATACTCCTCAGGCATTTCATCTCAAACACATTTAGTTTCCGTCTCTCACTTACTTTCATACCCCATAACTCTGATCCATACATCAGAGTTGGCACAACCACTTCCTCATGCAAAACTTTCTTAACATTCATTTCCAACCCTCTATTCTTCATCACTCCTTTCAATGCACCCAACACTTTACATCCTTCATTCACTCTGTGACACACATCTGCTTCCACTCCACCATTTGCAGCTATAACCGAGCCTAAATACTTAAACTGATTAACCTCCTCAAGTGTCTCTCCATTCAACATAACATTCAATCCAGCGCCATCCTCATTTCTTGTACACCTCTTAACCTTACTCTTTCCCACATTCACTCACAGCTTCCTTCACTCACACACCATTCCAAATTCTGACACTAACTGACACAGCTTTTCCTCTGAATCTGCCACCACCACAGTATCATCTGCAAACAGCAACTGATTCAACTCCCACTCGTTATCATCCCCATCTACCATTCTCAAACCTCGACCACGCACTCGCTCATTCACCTCTCTTACAACTCCATCAATATACAAATTGAACAGCCATGGTGACATCACACATCCCTGTCTCAGTCCCACACTCACTGGAAACCACTCACTCACTTCATTCCCTACCCTAACACAAGCTCTACTACCCTCATACAAACTCTTCACTGCATGCAACAATTTACCATTGATTCCATATAATCTCAAAACATTCCACATAGCCTCTCTATCAACTCTATCATATGCTTTCTCCAGATCCAAAAATGCAAAATACACATCCTTACCCTTTGCTAAATATTTCTCACATAACTGCCTAACTATAAAAATCTGATCTATACAACCTCTACCTCTCCTAAAACCACTCTGCACTTCTGCAATCACACATTTTGTCTTATCCCTAATCCTATTAACCAGTATCCTACCATACACTTTTCCTACCACACTCAACAAACTTATACCCCTAAAATTACTGCATTCATACATATCTCCCTTACCTTTGTATAGGGGCACTATACAGGCAATCACCCAATCCACTGGCACCAATGACAACATAAAGCATATATTAAACACTCTCACTAACCATTCCAATGCAGTCACACCCCCTTCTTTCAACATCTCCGCTCTCACACCATCCATTCCAGGTGTTTTACCTGCTTTCGCTTCATACAATGCCCTTTTCACCTCCTCTCTTGTAATCTCTCTCTCATTTTCATCTCCCATTACTTGCCCTTGAACCCCTCCCACTGCCACTATAGCTGCCTCTCTATCTTCCTCAACATTCAGCAAGCACTCAAAATATTCTGCCCATCTTTTCCTTGCATTGTTCCCTCTTAACATCTGTCCATTCACATCTTTCACTGTCTCTTCCATCCTCGATCCACCCTTCCTTGCTCTCTTCACTTCTTTCCAAAACTTCTTTTTATTCTCCTCATATGACCTACTAAAATCCTGTCCCCACCTAACATTTGCCAACCTCTTCTCTTCCTCTACCTTCCGCTTGGTTTCCACATTTTTCTCCCTATATCTTTCATACTTCTCCCTACTTTTACACTGCAGCCATTCCTCAAAAGCCCTCTTTTTCTCTTCCACCTTCATTTTCACCCCTTCATTCCACCACTCGCTGCCCCTCCTCATGCCACCTCCAACAAACCTCTTTCCACACACATCACTTGCATGTCCCACAAAACATTCTTTCATCAACCCCCATTCCTCCATAGACACACTATACCAAAAGTTTTGTCACACTTCCGTATCAGCTGATGCACCTCGCACGCTATTTCCCTGACAATATTATATCGAAAATTTGCTTGCTGTTTGTTCTTAATGCTTTGTTTCAATTTTCTTCATAATATATGATCGCATTAAGTGGTAGAAGAGGAGGAGAATTCGGGAGAATGAACTTCTATCGGCAAACGTTTTGTTACACTTCTGTATCAGCTGACGCACCCTCACACGCTATTTCCCTGGCAATATTATATCAAAAATTTGTTTGCTGTTTGTTCTTAATGTTTTTTTTTAATTTTCTTCATAATATTCGATCACATTAAGCGGTAGAAGAGGAGGAGGATGCTGGAGAACGAATCTCTATCGGCAAACGTTTTGCCACTTCCATATCAGCTGATGCACCCTCGCATGCTATTTCCCTGACAATATTATATCGAAAATTTGTGTGCTGTTTATTCTTAATGCTTTTTTACAATTTTCTTCATAATATTTGATTGCATTAAGCGGTAGAAAAGGAGGACGATGCGGGAGAATGAACCTCTATCGGCAAAGGTTTTGCCACTTCCGCATCAGCTGATGCACCCTCGCATGCTGTTTCCCTGACGATATCATATTTGAAAATATGTTTGCCTGAGGGAATTTAATTCCCTCAGGCTTCCTGAGTCCTTTTTGTTTTTACTCCCTCTGTCATTGTTATTTTACAATCACTTGTGCTTGACAAGGGGTCCAGTTAGGATCCGAAATATAGCATTATTTTTTCTATGTGTTGTTTCACTGATGGGCTTCTTTACCATTTAGTGCTGTATGCTAACAGTTTATGCTTACTTATATATATATATATATATATATATATATATATATATATATATATATATATATATATATATATATATATATATATATATATATATATATATATATATATATATATATATATATATATATATATATATATATATATATATGAATCATTTTTGCCCCGACCGGGATTGGACTTAGGACTTATATTTTCTAAGCCAAGGCGCTACCAACTACACCACAGAAGGTTAAAAGGAAACAGACCTTATAGCTTATATCTGCTATACTTAGGAATGAACGCATTCTATCTGAATGCCACTATGTTCATATTACAGTTTCCCCAACCTCACTCATGGTTTCGTTTTCGTATTTAATGCAACTCCCAATCTCATTCGGGACCAACAATAACCAATTAAGCACATTACATATGTGAAAACATGAATCATTTTTACCCCGACCGGGTTCAAGTCCCGGTCGGGGTAAAAATGATTCTTGTTTTCACATATGTAATGTGATTATTTGGTATTATGTATATATATATATATATATATATATATATATATATATATATATATATATATATATATATATATATATATATATATATATATATATTTATATTATATATATATATATATATATATATATATATATATATATATATATATATATATATATATATATATATATATATATATATATATATATATATATATATATATATATATATATATATATATATACTGTAAAGAGTAATAGATAGATGGACAGATAGATAGACACTAAGTAATAAAACAAACGCCTTGACATGGCCCAGCCTAAAATTCACTAATCTGATCCACAATACAAAAGCGGGTCCCCATCTCGACTCTCCCGGTTGTGGTTGTAATAACGCGGGAGAACCTCGTTCGGATGAAACTAATCCTTGATATTACGATGATATTATTCCCCTATTGGCGAGGTCATTAGGAGAATCGTTGGAGGTCATTGAAGGTCATAATTCTCAAGTTATGAATGCTGTTAACTGCCGTGACGATTGTAATTACAGAATAGGGGGAGGAAAAGGAGACCGAAAAGTTAAGAGTAATTTTTTTTCTTCCATTACTTTTTCCTCTCATTTTCCAATTCTTAGCTTGTACACTGACTTTCCCCGACTAGTACTTATGGTCAAACTTAAGCGTATGCTGTTACTTTTGTGGGTGTGAGCGTAGTTCGTAAAAGAATCGGTGTGCTATTACTAGTGTTTTCTTCTGTGTGGAAAAATATTCAGTAACTTCCATGTAATGGAAAATTTACTGTTTATATCAATAGCAATAAGAACCCTATCAGCATTTGTACTGAAAACTTCTTGGAGCATGGACAATTGCTCCTTAGGACAGTTGCCCCTAGGACGATTGCCCATAGGACATTGGTCCCTGACTTGATGCAAATGCTAACAAATGCCCCTTAATCATATAATGAAGAAATACTTAATGAAAAGAAGGTTAGCTTAGATTAGATTAGATAAGACTAAATTAGGTTAGATTAGCAATTGATGGGAAAATAGAGCCATAGAACTGTAATCTATTACACTCATTTTTTTAATATTGTAGTCGCAGTCGTCCAAGGGGGCAAATGTCCTAGGAACAATTGTCCATAGGGACAATTGCCCTGCCTCTGTTGCGCATTACGTCTTTCTGTGTTGGATTATAAGCAAGACCTCTACGTATTCCAATTTTGCTATGAATTATTTTCTTTGGGGACGAATGTGTGTATGTTAATAAAAGCTTTTTTATAACACTGCTTGCATTTCAAATCTAGTTTTTAAGAATACTCGGAAAATATCCATGAATGCAGCTATTGGGATCCCATTTTGACCCCTGTTTTCATTATTTCGTCTTCCCTCGAAGGATTAAGAAGCAGACCCTAAGAGCTCCAATTTTGGTGTGAAGCTTTCCCTGGAAAAGAATATGTGTAATATTACTGAATGCTTCATGATAAAGTATTCCTAAAGCCAAAGTAGTATATTTAGGAAGTATCCATAGAATATCCACATGTATGTTGGCATTGACATTCCATAGACCAAAATTTCTTCATTTCATCTTTTTTCGAGGCTTCAGAAGCAGGTGCCACCATTCCTTAATGCCAAAGCATATTTATCAAAAATTTCCATAGAATATCCACATGTATGGAGGTATCAGGATCCCATTGACCAAATTTTCATCATTTCATCTTTTTTGGAGGCTTCAGAAGCAGGTGCCACCATTCCTTAGTGCCAAAGCATATATCTCAAGAATATCCATAGAATATCCTTGAATGTAGCCACCGGGAATTCACAGACCCTGTTTACATCACTTCATCTTTCTTCGAGGGATTAGAAGCAGGTCATCTAAGTGTTCCAATTATGATATGAAGGATTTTCTGGGGAGGAGGAATGGGGGGAGGGAGAGATTTCTTGTTATTGCGCTTTCTTGTTAATGAAACAATGACGGGAAAATCTTAGTTAGCCGCTATGCTGGATGTCAGGGAACAGTGCCACAGAAACTTCCTCTTTGTCAGTTCTGTGAATTTCATTCTCAATTGTGAACCCAAGCTGTCTCATATTTAGTCAGTTTTTTTTTTTTTTTTTTTTTTTTTGCAATTATATGTGTCGTAATTGTCCCCCATTCGAATAGGTTTGGCCACAGAAAGGCTATAGCATTGGGGATTAAGGCTGAATGCCTTTCCAAAAGCTCTGTAGCGGAATCAACACCGAGTTAGTCAGGCTTGTCACTTCTGGAATCGTGCGATCTACTACTGAGCTATGGCGGCCCCTCATAGTAGTTACAATAACAGCGGTTATTTGGAAAATACGTACGCATCATACATCCAGGTGAATTATAAGTTAGCTGCCTTCTGATAACAGGGCCACGGTAACTCAGTGGAAGAGCACGCAAGTTGGGAAGCAACTAAAGCGATTTTGAGGTGACCGCAGGATGTTATGAAGGGCATCCACCCTAAATCCTCCAGCTCCAGTATGTCTGTTTCCACATCCATTATAATAGGGACTAAGTCAGACACAAAACGGTGGGTTTATGCGTTTTGCTAAAAGCTGGTTACAAGATTACCAGCTGTGAATTAATCAGCTATTTTAATTTATCAGAACATAATTATCATAATTATCATTATATTTGCATAAAAATATATAATAAATCATAATCATTTTTCTGCAAATATAATTGTCTTTTCTAAAAATATATATATATATATATATATATATATATATATATATATATATATATATATATATATATATATATATATATATATATATATATATATATATATATATATAAAATCTTTATTTAATGAAGTAAAGATCATATTTCTGCTCTTTGAATTAAGATGTCAATAAAAAAAGTCAAGAAAATCAGATATGAAAAAACGACATAAATCCAATTAATGTGAACCAAAAGGTCTTGTTAGCGAGATAAACAAAAGGCGCCCATACAGATCTTTCCTCTTAACCAACCACCCACTCACCTCTCTCTCTCTCTCTCTCTCTCTCTCTCTCTCTCTCTCTCTCTCTCTCTCTCTCTCTCTCTCTCTCTCTCTCTCTCTCTCTCTCTCATTTTCCCTTCCCTTGTCTCCTGTCTGTCGGTCGTCCTTATCAAGCGTTCCTTCCTCCCGTCCCCTCTTCTGCTAACAGAACGTGATCCTCGGCGCCTCGCATTCATCACAGCAAACCATCGGGACAATAATAAAAGT
>JAXCGZ010004320.1:25000-57787 GCA_037179515.1 Halocaridina rubra
AAATCGGAAGAGTTAAAGATAAATAAATATTTCTTTGAAATAATAAATATGTACCAAGGACAAAGCACCACCAAAATTAGTAATGTCATAATAAAATATTGTTTTACGTCACGGACATACTTTTCTACCAAGGGCTAGGGCGGTTACCTTCTTGCAAAGGACTTGTTTTGCCAAATGTAATCGTTACCCTGAATGAATGCCCTTGCTATCCTCAGACCGTGACGGGGAGCGGACCCTCGACCTGACGCTTCCAAGTCGCTGACGTTACCGCCTGAGCCACGGTGATGATAATAATAATAATAATAATAATAATAATAATAATAATAATAATAATAATAATAATAATAATAATAATAAGGGAAGTAAGTACAGCTTTGTTATTGATAATAAGAAATGTACGGACTTCCGGTAGAATTTGCCTCTAGTAATGGCCTTCTTTTAAGGTGCTATTTGCAATGCTTCGCTCAAGCGGTAACGTCCGCGACTCTGAGGCGGCAGGTCGAGGGTTTACGCCCCGTCACGGTCTGAGGTTAGCAAGGGCATGCACTCAGGGTAACGATTACATCTGCCATAACAATTCCTTCGCCAAAAAGGCAACCGTCCTACCCTTTGGTAGAAAAGGGAGTCTGTGTCGTAAAAACTTGCTATGAAAACTCAAGCCGTGATTATTAACAGGTTTAATTACTGACAAATTGGCAAGAATGGTGATTGAAAACCTCGGGAGTCAAGACTGGAAATGAACATGTTATAGACTCGAGTGGCAAGGGAGAAAGAAAAAAATAATAATTTCAGTGGAGTACATCATATAAAAATCGAATTTGAAGAGTTGTTAAATGAAACGTAAAAACGAGAGTATAGAGTATGCGCGGGAAAAACATCCAGAGGTCGAGGTCATCTTAAAGGGAGAAAATGGATTCCTATTTGAAGCATTTACAGCACAAACAGAATATAGTGACATGGAAAGTGTAAAGGAAGGCCCTTATGAGTATTATTGACAATATTTAAGAGAAGAGGAGCTGTGTACATCCCAGTCGAATGGGATTAATAATGACGTTTAAAATTACACACAACACCAACATGTAAAACTTACGATATACCAAAATAAGTGTGGCTTCTGTATTACATGAAATCAGGTATGGAAAAGTTAGTTGATGTCGTTATCTTCGCAAAGCTTCATGTACCGTCATTACAGTACTGCCTTGAAATACTGTCTCGTGTAAAGTTATATATCGGTGGCATATTTTATTTGGAAATCCTGGTTTGGCACTGCATGTTTGCTCGGACATGTTATGACCATGTCCAGTAACAAAATCACAGGTAAATATTCAAAGGTTAGGTTAGGTTTCACTTTTCTTCCCTGTACCTTTTTCCGAGTTTTTTTTTTTTTACTTGTGACTTTTTCCTTTAACTCTGTTACCTGGATTCGTTATGACATGGGTCCAAGATTCGAATGGGATAACGAAAGTTAAACATGGGTCCATGACTCCCATTTTAAACCCATGAATGATGCTTCAGAATGACACTAAAAGCAAACTCTGCTCACAGGTGGAGTTGACCGGTAGCAGTGTATTTGACTACATTCACCAACAAGATCATCAGGAATTGGCTGATCAGTTAGGTTTAACATTATCTACAGGGCAGCCTTTACCCTCTCCTTCCTCTCTAGGCTCAGAGGAAGGACCTGCAGGGTCCCAGGGCACCATGAACCCTGACGGTAAGCAGTCATGTAAGTACACTAACCGTAATAACACAACACTCACTTGTTATTGGTGACGGGAAATGGAAGATGTTTCAGGAATGCAGTTCAAGAGAAGAAAATAATATGATTACAGAAAACGACAAATAGGATAAAGTTATTGGTAATTAAGTTATAAAGCAAAAGATTCAAGGATACGAAGTTTGTTATTTACTGAAAAAAAAAGGATATTGCAGCTTCAGATAGACTGTAGGGTTTTTTTTTGCTTTGTTTTTTATCAAACTCCAAGTGGCCATGAGAAATACTAAAGATCGGTTATGAAACTATAATACTGTGTTTACTAGGCTTTAGTAGCTCTAAAGAGCTAATTGAAGTAAACAGTATATAAATATACAGTTTAGTAGTACTTACAAAAACATTTAATGCCATAATGTTTTTCTTTTTTATATATTGACCATTATTATCCTGTATTTGGTTTTCTGTTCATTATATTATGCAAGCATAGAACTTCAGTGTATAACTAACTTTGATTACTAAAATAATAACATAATACTGTAAAAAAAAAAAATAAAAACTTGCTGAAAAAAGAAGAGAAAGGTGATTGCTATATTGGATGGATTTTTACATATTTATGCTGTGTGATGGCTTTTGAATAAGAACTATGTAATATATTAACTGAGAAAGTGCAATTAATTTATATTAAGGTAATCTATTTTCGTATTGATAACAGACATAGCAGTTGTATATCCTTGAACTTATTATATTGAAAAATATAATTAATTCACAATACAATATTTTTGCTATGCAGTGAAACTGGAATACTCTTTACCTAAGTCTGTAAAAAAAATAAATATACACCCTTGCAATATAGCTCACACTTCAGAAAACTTTCATTGTAATAATGTTATAAACTTACATGTTGCTATGTAAGGACTATTTTTATAAGAATAAAAATAGTGAGTGTCGCCTCATACGGTTGGAACTTCATTAGAAAGGAATAAAACTAAAGTTTTTCATTTTGTATATATATATATATATATATATATATATATATATATATATATATATATATATATATATATATATATATATATATATATATATATATATATATATGATGCTATTTCACGAGACAGTCGTGAAATTTGTAAATGTTTATGTATATGGCTATGTAAGGAAATTAAAAAAATAAAGTTGAGATCCTAAGTACATTGTACTATCAAGTGTAGTACTTATTTTCAGAGGAATCTGATTTATACCAACGAATGAAACATATTATATATATATATATATATATATATGTATATATATATATATATATATATATATATATATATATATATATATATATATATATATATATATAATATATATATATATATATATATATATATATATATATATACAAAATTAAACAGGAAATAGAATTAGCAACTCAATAAGGGAATTTCCATTAATGGACCAAAGCAATACAGGTAGAAATTTCTTGTTTACGCCGTAGGTAAGGGGAGTTGTTAATCCAGGTAATTGAGATACAATCAATTGTTGGAGGAGACGGGAAACATATTACATTTTTTAAAGATGGTAACAATAAATATATCACACTAACTTTAACAATAATAATAATTATGATAATAAATGTTTCGCCGCCGCTGTATAAATCTGATTCCTCTGAAGATAAGTAATAAACTTGAAAGTACAATATACTAAGGATCTCAATTTTTTTTTTTAATTTCCTTATGTAGCCATATATATATATATATATATATATATATATATATATATATATATATATATATATATATATATATATATATATATATATATATTTATATATATATATATATATATATATATATATATATATATATATATATATATATATATATATATATATATATATATATATATATATATATATATATATATATATATATATATATATTTATATATATATATATATATATATATATATATATATATATATATATATATTTATATAATATATATATATATATATATATATATATATATATATATATATATATATATAGTCTTTCATTCATTTGTATGCATGTTTTCTTGATGTAAGTTTAAATTTTTTTTATTTCAGTAGCTTTGAACTATGTCTGATACATGGTTGTTTATATTAAGCATCTCTCTCTCTCTCTCTCTCTCTCTCTCTCTCTCTCTCTCTCTCTCTCTCTCTCTCTCTCTCTCTCTCTCTCTCTCTCTCTCTCTCTGTATATATATATATATATATATTATATATATATATATATATATATATATATATATATATATATATATATATATATATATATATACAGGGTATATGAGTAATATTTTAGGCCATCTTCGGCTGTGGGACCTCATGGGAGAAAATGCTTTCTCACTTACCCTGTGGATGACCCAAGCAGGGTTGTGAGGGGATATTGTGGCAACCCATTATCCTCAAGGAGCTAAGAGGAGTGATCACGTTATATTAACTTCTGGTGAATGTATGATTTGACTCGGCCACCCTGCTTACAAGGAAGTTTGCTTCCATTGTATACGTTTTTGTATTAAATTTTATAAAATGTATGTGTTGGACGGGTTGCATGTTTGTATTAAGTGTATCACCCATTTATTTAATCTGAACTTCATGTAAAACAAATGCTGAGTAATTGTGGGAACTTCTTTGAAAAGTCCTAGCCACCTACAACAGTTTGAAGATACAATATTCATGACAGCAGCAACTGTCGGGCCTCACTGCAGAAGATTTTTCCCTACTTACATTGTGGGTGACTCAGGCAGGGTGTTGGGGGAGAATTGAGGCAATTCTTTATTACCCTGGAGCCGAGAAGATGGCTCGAGGCATATTTCTTCTGATGATTGTATGTGCTATGATGCGGCCACTTTCCTTACAAAGGAAGACTGCAACCATTGTACTGTATACATGTGCATGTATTTTTTTATTTTTGCATGTACACCCATAGTAGTGCTAGATGCATGATTCTTGATTTCAACTAAAATATTTGATGTAACTTAATGGTAATTTTGTTATTTACAAATTATGTCTATTTGCAGTGGCTACTTGCATGAGCATCAATAGCAACTCGCAGTACAAGGGGTACGACCGTGCCTTCTGCATTAGGATGAAGTCAACGCTGACGAAGAGAGGCTGCCACTTCAAGAGTTCGGGATACAGAGTGAGTTACAGGGTGAGGGCACTTGTTGGGTGAGTTCCAAAAGGGTATAGGCTGTGGACGATAAGATACAAAGAGGATGCTGAAAATTGTGAGGTTAAGATCTGTTGGATTAAATTCTGAGTGAAACATCTGTTGCGTATAAATCATGACTGGATCATGTGCAACAGTAGATATTTTACCCTCCACCTTCAGGAATATTCATATTTGCCTCCTCCAGTATCATTAGGGAGGACAAGAGTAGTATTCTTCATATGACCGTGTCAAAGCACACATTTACCCTGAGGTATGTTTGGCCTATGGTGAATGTGTGCTTTGACTTGGCCACCCTTTTAATAAAGGGTATTGCAGACATTGTATATGAATGTATATCAAAATGTGCTGCAGTAAGTGATGCTATAAGCATTAGAAAATTTATTATTTTATTATAAATTCAGTAACTTTTATATGTTAAAAAGAATTGTATTGCATTCTTATATATTATTGCCTTTTTATATATATAAAGCAATGCATTTGATAGCCATTAGGAACATTTATTCCATAAGACACGTAGCATAGTTGTTATAGCAATATAGCATAGTTGCTATAGTAATGCCCAAGCATTTCAAGTTATTTAAAAAAAACAGTGTTTAGAAGTTAGATTTAGATTTTAAGTTATAAGTTGATAATGAAATTTATTCAACTTCATTCGTAATTTCAGTATAATAGATTAAATGTACTTATCAATAGTTTTTAAAGTCTCTGAAAACCTTAAATTATCATATCATACTCAATGGAATTTTAAGGTATGAAATAATTGCGTTCTTCCCTGTACAGGTGGTGCTCATACTAGGTCACATGAGACCTCAGTATGTTTTCAGTCACTCCAGAAAGACTGCACCGCAGTTGATGGGTTTTGTTGCTTTAGCTATTGCTCTTCCTCCTCCCTCTGTCCATGAAGTGAGATTGGAATCGGATATGTTTGTCACCAGAATTACATTTGACTTTAGAATAGCGCATTGTGAACCTAAGTAAGTTTATCTCTTATTCTTAATTATACATATATTGAATTTACTGGCATTTCATTAAACAGTATTATGTATCAATTTATTCTAGCAATTTTTTAACCCCCTGTGGTTGGGGGGCAAGAATTCTTCCTCTATGTTCCCCTTAGTATTGTATAAGTCGACTTATGGGGCAGAGCAAGGGGACTGGGAATCCCCTCCTCTGTATTTTTTTCCCGCAAAGAGTCAAAGTATTTTGCTTTGACTCAGCCTCTCCCCTTATAAGGGGGAATGTATCAGTTTATGGCAAGTACTCTATGCTTTATATTACATGTAAGGGTCCTTTCTATACAATATTCATTAAGCCAATCTCTCCATCCACATCTTGACACCTGTTCCACTGTTGTTCGGTTTAATCCCCCTTTATAACCATTGTAAGCAATATCCCACTAGCCAGTCTCTCTCTGAAGTATCTACACCAACTAATGTAGTTTCTTATTTCATTTTCCACTCCACATTCAGTTCTCTCATATAGGAACCGCGATAGCGCAGAGGTGAGAGCGCTCGACTCGGGAGGTGACAAACCCACGTTCCAGACCACTGCAGACCATTAGACAGGGCATCCAGCCTTAATTCCCTAGCACTAACCGTCATTTGAATGAAAATTAATAGTAACATAAGATTACCAATAATAATAAAGTACTTAGTGTTATTGTATCACTCGAAACCTCTCATTGAATTTTCTGAAAAAAATATCTATTTTGTAATTCCCTCCAAAGTATTTTTCATCTTTAATCATTTCATAAAGACTTAGGAGAGCCAGATATTGTATTTCACTTTATATTGAGAGTTTTTGCCTCTTTCCAGGGTTGAGCCGGATATATTTTACTTTATATTCAAGGATTTTACCCTTTTCCAAGGTAGAGCCAGATATATTTTGCTTTGTATTAAAGGCTTTGTTACCCTTTTCCAGGGTAGAACCAGATATATTTTACTTTATATTAAAGGTTTTTTTGCCCTTTATCCAGGGTGGCCGACTTGTTGGATTATACTCCAGACGAATTACAAGGAAGGTCTCTTTATTCCCTCTGTCATGGCCAAGACGTGGAAAAATTAAGAAAAACTCATGTTGATTGTAAGCTCATTACTCTGTTGCTATATATGTATTATCGTACTTTTTTAATATATATTAATATGTACAGTGTATGTATTAATTTTAATATGTACAATATTATAATTTTAATATTTTAAGTTCAATTCTGAACTTTTATAGACAGTAATAAGTGACTGCCTTTCTATTTACACTATATTTTTCAGTGGATAGTCTTGTGGATAGGTCCTTTGTCATTATGAACTTTTATTTCATAACTTGTTTGCTAGACCTAAGAACAGTCAGGTTACCTCGTCCATTGCAATAATTACGATTTTATTTACCTATACTGTATATGGTAGGAAAAGGCCCATTAATGAAAACAACAGGCAAAATAGATGAAGTACTTGTTAATTTTGTAACCTCAACTAATTCTTCTTCTCGAAGTACAATATTATCTTATTATATTTTTAGGTCATGAATTTAACAAGTACTATATATATATATATATATATATATATATATATATATATATATATATATATATATATATATATATATATATATATATATATATATATATATATATACCTTGTTGTTTCCATTTATGGTACTTTTCCCCACACCATTTTAAACTGTATGGTCACAGTTCTGTGTTATTTATTTATATATATGTCTACTAACTACATTTTTTTTTCTAGTAATTGAAAAAGGGCAAGTGATGAGTCCCTATTTCCGGTTATTAAACAAAACAGGAGGCTACACTTGGATGCAAACTTGCGCCACAGTCGTGATCAACAGTAAAAATGGCGATGAACAAAATATCATATGTGTGAATTATATCATTAGGTATGGCAGGTAAATTGTTGGTGAGATTTGATGTGTTCCTTTCACTAATGATTTAAGAGTTTTTAATTTATTGTTTATTATGTGATAAAGTTCTGATCTATATATATTTACAAAAAATACCTCCTCCGTGTCATAGAAGTCGACTAAATGGGTCGGAGTGAAGGACTACAGATCCTCTGCTCTGTATTTTTTTCCTACATTAAGTTTACTGTGTCGTTCTTTGAACATGATTTTCTTCAGTATTTCTCACTTAAATTTTCCCTTCCTTTATAGGTTATTATACTTGGTTTCTTCTTCCCTTACTCTTTTGGTGTTACTTTTTTCCACTAAAATCAGTAATTTCTATAAAGACATAAACTTTTTCAATTCTTTCAATAGTCCTTCAACTCTCTTTGGACCTTTTCTTAATAATTTTAATTTCAGCTTTGTATTCTTCTCATTATAGTTTAATGTTTATTTCTCTCTCTGCTTATATATTCAGTTGTGACTTAACGATATATACTGTATATTGTTTATTTCTCTCTCTGCTTATATATTCAGTTGTGACTTAACGATATATACTGTATATATATAATATTACTAATTAGAGCATCTTTTATTACACTGTTTATTATATTATTTTTCAATCATCTCCAGTTGTGTTTTTTGTTAATTCCATTTATTCTTCCATGTTTTTCTCCCTCCTAATGTATATGTGTATCATATCCAAGATGGCCAAATGATTCTTAAATATCTACCTAATGATAATAAAAAATATGAAAGATTTTGGTTTTAATGGTGAATTTTTATTTTCAGTGGTTCAGAATATGACAGTATAGTTATGGATCAAACGCAGCTTGACCCAGCATTAGCAAACATGAAAAGGGATGATCTCGATTATCCAAATTCTGCTACACCAGAACCCTCAGGTTAGTGCCAGTTACACCTTTAGATAAATAATTTGAATGTTTACTTTTAGCTGTAATATATGAAGTATCTGTAGAGTGAATTGTATATATATTACAAGTACATATATTCTTATTACTTTTTGCTGGACAATGTTGGGGGACTTTATAGTGTATTACATATACTGTATCTTACAAGTGTCCAAATGATTAAGTTTAGAAATAATTAATTGATAGAACTGTAGGGTGTATTGCATATATCTAACAAGTATTCCAATGCTTAATTTTTTCGCTAAAATACTTGAAAGAACTATCAGGTGTATTGCATATATCTTTCGAGTATTCAGATGATTACATTTTGCTATTTGAAAGAACTGTAGGGTGTATTGCTCATATCTCATGAGTATACAAATGAGTACGTTTTGCTCAAATATTTTGAAAGAACTGGAGGGTGCATTTCACATATCTTACAAGTATTCATTATTTGCTGGGTTGATTTGAAATTGGTGCATGTGGAATTAATTTTAAGAATGATTCGTTTTGGCTCACCTTTTCTCTTCTCTCTCCATTGCACTTACCCTTTCTCCTCTCTCTCTCCATGGCACTGATTATCCATCAGAAGGAAGTTGTGGTGTTGTGGGAGAAGAGAACAGTAGTTCACCAAGATCAGCCGTCAACGCCACCGGGGGAGGTGGGGGTGGTTCCGTAGGCACTCGTTCCCCTCCGACAGGTGGCCCGACAGAACCCATCTCAACGCCCCTACGAGGTACTCCCAGTGTTCCCTTAGACGGGGCTCAAATTAAAACGGAGGTAATAACAATGTGATTAACCCCAGTATTAACAGAGTGGGTGGTGGCAAAGGGTGTTGGGATGGTGGAACGAGAAGGCAGGGGGCTGCACGTCAAGGGAAGATTCTGTAACTAATGAAAATCCGCTTTTCGGTTCTTATGGTGGTACTGCTTCGTCACATATATTTCGTTTGCAAGGCATTGTCAGAATACAATGTTTGCTCTCGTTATTATCAGCATTGTATTTTATTTTACTTTGTAATATATTCCAGTCAAGGTTGGATCACTACAATGTCTCTCTTTCAGTGACTGAGGACTACAGTACATCAAAAATTCTCTAATTTTTATATTGTACTTTGACTTTATAGTAATTTTGAAGGTAGTTTGTTGATAACCTGGTTACATATGATGGCATTGTTTAGTAACACCTCCATTATTATTATAATGATGATGATGTTTTAATTTCTAAGCAGCTAAGACATAAGTGGACACTAGATTAAAGAAAGATTCTAGGCCAGACCTAGTGGATATTAATTCACCCTTGCAGGCAACTTTTGATGTTCTTTCTTCAGTTTTTAATTTTGCTTCTCATAAATTATTACTACTATTATTATTATTATTATTATTATTATTATTATTATTATTATTATTATTATTGGTATTGGTATTTTTACAGTTTTATTTTTATTATTATTATTAATAGTAGTAGTGCTATTTTTACAATTTTATTATCATTATTATTATTATTATTATCATGTTTTAGCATTTCAGCAGGTAATACACAAACGAATATGAGATAAAAGAAAGAGTTGTGTCCAGTCATTCAGTTGATTACTTCATCTTTTATGGTCAGGATTGTTGTCATAAAGTCAAATAGTCGTAAAGTCATTGACTAATTGTGGACTGTTTAATAAATTTACATCAAATTTAAGCCATATTGTTTGAGGATTTGTATTATTATTATTATTGTTATTATTATTATTATTATTATTATTATTATTATTATTATTATTATTATTATTATTATTATTATTATTTTTATATTTTTCATGTTTTAATATTTAAACAGCTATTACACAAATGGGCACAAAATTTAAGATAGAGTCGTGGCGAGACCAACAGTTAATTAATTAACCCCTCACAGTCCCAGGCAACTAATTATAATGTTCACCTTTGTCTGATTATTATTATTGATTATTTTTATTATTATTATTATTATTATTATTATTATTATTATTATTAATAGTAGTAGTAGTAGTATTACACTTTTATTATTATTATTTTATTGTTTTCATTTCTAAAGAACTAAGACATATATATATATATATATATATATATATATATATATATATATATATATATATATATATATATATATATATATATATATATATATATATATATATATATATATATATATATATATATATGAATGTTTTATGACTGCTTCAAGCTGTAGACTGAGCACAAGACAAAAGAATGAGCATCTCATAGTACTTGGAAGAGTGGGATTATTCATAAACATTCTTAACTTTGTCTTAAATGTTTGCTTCTCTTTATCCTAGTGAATGGGGTAATATATGTGTATATATTATATGTGTATAAGTAATATGCAAAGTGTTGACACCTATAAATAAGGGTTTGGTCTTTATGCCAGTTCTGACTATGCAGCTTATGGCGGAGACAGTTGCCTGCGTAAGATGATGGACACTTGTAAACGTCTATGTAAGAATAAAATCATGGATGATAGCAAAGGCCCGATTTCTTAAACTGTGTAAACCTAGGATACCATTTTGTTGGTTAGCTAGAGACACAAATGGATTTCATAAACGCATCTGACGCGGTTCTGTGTATGGCTAGGATCCCATGTGGGATCACAGCCATACACAGAACTGCGTCAGATGCATTTATGAAATCCATGTGTGTGTGTCTAGCTATCTAACGATATGGTATCCTAGCTTTACATTGTTTAAAAAATCGGACCTAAGTCCTCCACTGATATGAAATCTTCTTTATGTTTTACATGATAAAGAAATTCCTCATGTTTACGAGTTCAATGACAAACTTATATAATAATGGTGACCCTGTTTCATTAGCGAAGAACTTCCTCCATAAGTAAATTCTTTACTTAACAGTGAAAGAGCTTTTCTTTTGTTTGGTGTTCTTGATTGAGCAAAGCTTATATCTCATTTGATACTGAAAATAGAGCTTCGTGTTAATCATCTTACCAATTAGAAAGAGATACATCTTAGTTACTCTTCTAATATTGCTTGGCTTATACTAATGTACTAACTGTACTAACATGCTATATGTGCATGGACACTTAGCATAGGGATTCACATGTTTAGGAATACTGCACTCTATGTTTTTCTAGGAAAATTATGTGTTTTTGTTTCTTTATGTCTTGTTTAACGTGATACTGTTGCAGTTGTTTCATGTAGGTCAGGGAATGAATTATATTAAATTTTTTTAATGTTAGTTAACAGTACAGTTATATATTCATGGTGTTTTTTTGTATATTTAGCAATGAATAGTGCATTAATAATTAACCATCCACATATTACAGGCACCTGGCGGCCTGTTGACTCCGATGGGGAATGCTGATGTCATTGAGGACTCCAGAGCTGGATGTGAGAGAGCCCCTTCTCCAGGAAGAGTGTCAGCTCCACCTGTTTCAACACCTGGTACTCCTCATGCCAGGGCAACACCAATGGTCACCACACCTCTCGAATCTTCACCTGGGGCAGCAGTTGTACCCCCTCCTCGTGGCGATGAAGGTGCCGTAAGGGATCTTGAGGCAGCAATGACCCGACATTTACCAGATGACACGACAGATTTCTCGACAGACTCTCTACTGAAGAGTGGAGCAACTTCATCAGCTAACACAAGTTCAGGGCAGAGGTCTACCATTCAGTGGGTTGGAGGAACTGGAGGGCAACAAGGCTCATCTCTTCCAGCATCAAATCTACTGAGACAGTTGTATGCTAGCAGGGAGAGTGTCATACGTTCATCTGTACAAAGGTCATATTACTCTGATGTTGGTTCTGCTTTACCCACGCCACCTGGATCTGAAGGTTATCAAGACTCTATGTTTGGTAAAGGTCATGATTTTCCTTATCCAGGTGGTGGATTACCTGGTTCTGGCTATTCCGACTACCATTCCGCTATGACTCCTCCTTCCAGTGTTTCCCCTCGTGAGAAAATGGCTGGAGATTGTGGAGATCCCAGAGGAACCTCTGGATCATACTTAGGTGAAGGAGGAGGCATGCCAGCCCAGCCAGTACCACTTAAACCTCAGTTATACTCTTATGGATCATCAGGGGTACCATTAGATTCCTCAGCTTATTCAGCTTCCCTAACTGATCAAGCTGGACTTTATACACCTTCAAGTTTCCATCTGTATCATGCAAACACTCCAAAGTCTACATCATCTTATGATAGTTTACGTGCAGGAGGTTCCTGGTATGCGCCCTCTTCATAGCAAAGCTAGTGTGTCTAACTTCTAATGTGTAGATACATTTATCCAAAGGTTTTTAGCCACTTATTGGAAAAGATAAGACTGCCAGATGTCTTAATGAACATCTATGAAATGTTTGCCTGTGAATCCTATCATTACTTCGGGAATTTGCTGTAAAGAGAAATAGCCAGTGGCTCTTTGAACAGTGAATGAAAGAGTGTAGAAATGTTGTATATTTCTCAAAGTGCAGCATTTTTTAAATATCATGGTATTGATTACTGAATATTTTTTCCTTTATCCCTCTCCTGAGCAGTATTGTATATGGAACTTTCACCTGCCATGTAGATAAACTGCTCTCTGAAACATATACATTTTGCAAGGCATGTGAACCAGATGAATTGGGGGTTGTTTTGCAAAGGCTTTGCATAAGTGTCTTCCATGGGTTAACCTGGATACATATCGCTGTTTATTTCCCCTCTTCAAATAATTTCCCTTATGGTAAGGCACTGGTAGAGGCCTTGCAAATATTTCCAAAGTGAATGAAAAACTCATGGGAATGAGATTAAACATATCCTTGTCTCTGAGAAGTTAGATTCAGTCTCGTGTAGTTAGAGGCTGAGAAAGTCCTTCAGTCATCCCACGTAGAGTAATATATACGTTGTTTTATTCCTAAGTATTATTATTGTAGTAAGCTCTATTTTTTTTCATGAGGCCAGTCTCTTTGTGATTGGCTTACTAACGTGTAATAATTTATAAATTTTTCTCGATAATCATAAATGAAAAATTAAGAATAATACAAATGCATTTCTAACCACTGTAGGCCATTAATGGTTCCTACAGAACACTCCAGTTAGTATAATACAGATACTGAATAAAAAGATGCTGTGAAATGCAGTTATATGCAGTATTAACAGTGCAATGTCATTTCAGATTTTTCTACTTAACAAAGATAGAAGTTCTCTTTTTGAACAAATGTGCAATGTAATAATTAATTTATTTTATATTTAATGCTGTACTGAATTTGTGCAATAGTAAACGATATCTCATTTTCCACACAGCTAAGTCAAGGTTTAACAGCCAATTTAAGGTAGATTGTAATGGTACCATTGTATGTATGTCGAAAATGGTCCTATTGTAGGCATGTCAGTACTTGACCGGGCTGTGTGAATTCCTTGTCTTTTGCAATGAGTTTTATGGACTTGCATTTTGAAGGGATTTGCTAACATCCCTCTCAGCAACATATTACTCCTCTTCTAATCTGAGGAGTTTTGCTTGAGGCTTTTCTGACAAGGAATTGAAATCCTTAAAATACTTTAGAGGGATAGAGATTGCAAAGATGAACAGCTGTAGAGTAGTGTGGAAAAGTAAAACGTGTAGATAGTGGACAGAACGAGAAAGAGCAAAACTATAAAAAAAAAGCAGTACAGTAACGAGGTTGTTGACAATATAATTCTGTGAATATCATCTCAATATCATATCGTTAAAGAATAGTTTTAAGTTTGTGTTCGCATGTATCCAAAAAAAAAAAAATGAAAAAATTTTCTAACACAAAGGTAGAAATGTAATTGTATCATATTGTATATATATATTACTGGTAAAGACAGTTTTTTTTTTTTCAAATTTATGGTGCTTTGAAAGAAGTTTCTATAGTGAATTTGTACTGATTTGTGAGCTGCAATTTGGCTCGACAAGATTCACTTTGTCTCCCATCTGTTGTCTGTACATAGTGCCCATTTTCTTGTCTTTATTTAACTACTTAATGTTTTAGTATAAGGTTCTCATTGTAAAATATGGCCTAAGTACTTATTAACCTGTATTATCAGTTTGCTTTTTTTTTGTCTTTAGGAAATATACATGAACACAGTCAGTACGCAAGTACAGTACACGGTGTTGTGCTTGAGAGCGGCACTTGTACAAAATTACTTCCTAGTGTGCTACTATCACCCTTCTCACCTAATTATGCGGAGGTTAAGTAATTTGATATCCTGGGCAGTATACAGTGTACTGAATAATATTTTTAATTTCCCAAAACTGAAGGCCATGTATAGCAAGAAACTTGATCATTATTTATTTTACCATAAATATGTTCTTTCAAATAACTGTACACAGCAAGAGTAGGAAGCAGTTTCTTAGAACTGGGTAACTTTTTTTACAATTATACGCTAGAAATGAAACTTTCTCATTACAGTAGGCAACGCTAAAGGGTTTCTCAGTACTTATATGCATTTTATACAGTATCATTCAATTGTTATTGGATTTATAACTCTACATCCTCAGAATTATTTGCTACCTCATAATTGCATAAATGAATTCTCTAGGTGTCGGAATGAACACAGTATGAATGACGGTATAATTTTTTGAAATGTAAGTGGCATTTAAGTGTCACCAAGTTGACACCATATATTGCTGATCCAAATTTAAAAAAAAAAAAGTTCTGTGAGTGGGGCATCAGTATACCGTTCTTATCTGCACTGCATCCGCATGCTGTGACCTGACAAGAAAAAAAAATTAGTCAGGAGGCACTGCAAGCCTCATGCTTCTTTATACCTTCTCTTGACATATCCAGTCATACAAATGTTTCTTACATTGGAAGTCATAAAGTATACACTTTTTCATAGACATATTTGTTCTTTTTGTTAAGTTTACATTCTGTGGATTGTAACTGCTTTCTTTCCTAAGACGAGAGAATAATTTTCCCATTAAAACTATGAGTAACTAGAGAGATCTTGATATATTCATTATTGATATTTTCAATATGCTATAAGTTTCAAGGTCCATCTATCTCTCACTAGCAGAATTTGTGATCTTGCTATAAATCTAACAGGAGCAGCGGCAAGGTTAAGCAAATTAGGATCTAGCCCTGTAGGTTTTTTTTTTATGTTTCTGCAGGAGCTGGTGTCATGCATTACATTATTACAATAATCTTGTTCATTTAATCCCATATTATTGTATATTTTTACTTTTATAATCCAGAAATTCGGAATCCTAGACATCACAGGTTTCATGATTTCGACCGAATCATTTTGATTTGAAGATGTTTGTTCGAGGAAAATAACTTCAAAAACAGTTTGTGAAGTTTTAATCTACAGAAATAGAGGATAAAATATGAAGAGAAATTCAAGCAATGAGTAAAATATATACAATATTTGGAAAAAAACATGAACATATTTTTCAGTTCATACTTTTTACGGTGAAGCCGTTTTATACAGTAATGGTTGTTCCCACCTCTCACAGACAAGAAACTAAAGACTGATGCAGTGTGTTATAGTTGGATAACTGTATTAATTTTGATAAATATTGGATTGCCAGACTGACTTTGGCAAACTGACCTGTCTCCACCTCTATATGTTGCATATATTGAACTAGAGATAGTTACGTTCAGTCTAGAAACTCCTTCAAGTACCTGTGGTATTTCAGTGTACAGATATTTTTTTTTATCAACCCTTTAAGATAAAACCCCTCTTTCTGCTCATTATTTTATAGGTTTGGGCTGAGCCTTGTTTTGTATGTGTTTTGCTTTCAGCAGTTGTCTTGAATAATTGTGTTCTTTAATAATCCCTTTCAGCAAAGTCTTGCATGTACATTAAGCTAAATTATTTTGTTCAGAACTGGCAACTGCATATCATTAGGTATGATATTTTTGTTGAAACGAAGCAAATTACCTGTTAACATTATTGTATTTGCAGTTTTGGTACTAGAAACCTATATACTTTTTCAGAAGGAAACTACCGTTTCTCCTACTGTCTCTTATGTGCATCGTGCCTCTAATTGGAAATTACATCTTTTGGTTTTAAACACTGTTATATATGTTTGAAGATATCTAAGCTGTGGGACTTTTGCATCAGTAGGCCAATTACAGTGAAACTAAATGCATGTCCAGGCGAGCGGGCCTGATCAGTGGGCATGCCTGTCATCTGGCTCATACAACGGGCAAACCAGCAAAATGGCCGTGCTCGTGTTAAGCGAAATCACCAGCCGGTGCCCGGTGGTTGGAGGCAAGTATTGATTGCTATACATTTTGAATTCTTGGAGTTGTCAACTTCAATACTTCTGTTAAATCAGAGATGATGCATTACTTATACAGCTATCCTTTAATTTATTCTTTTTCTTTCTAGCTTTTGTTTTCTTTACGTGGATTTTTAAGCATACAGGTACATAAGTTAACATCTCTTTTATTTAGCCAATCTTTGCGCCATATTCTCTTCTTTTTTGGCCTTTTTCTGTATACATACACCAATTATTATGCTACACAACAGTTTCTTCTTAGCAGTACTGGCCACCAAGTTTATTGTACAACACTCGACAAGGTACTGGCACCGTCGGCCATGCCCGCCCATTTATCACCTCTGCTGTCTGGACAACATTCACATGTATGCCTGGCAGAATTTGCCCGCCAACCGCACTGCCCAGCGGACACGCCTGCTCGTATGGATAGGCCTTAATATTTATTTTAAGTCTTTCTTGAAATATTTATTAGACTGTGAATCTTATTGCTTGGAATTCAAGGCCCAAGATACTCTTTGAGTATAATTTTTGATTGCTATACATTTTGAATTTTTGGAGTTGTTGACTTCAATACTTCTGTTAAATCAGAGACGATGCATTACTTATACAGCTATCCTTTTATTTATTCTTTTTGTTTCTTTCGAGCTTTTGTTTCCATTACGTGGATTTTTAAGCATACAGGTACAACGAGCTTATGTTTTTAACACAAACTGAAAACTCCAAGTGTGTCTGTATTTTGATCCCATTTTTTTAATTTTCTTTCACTATTAGGTTTGACAAAAGCGTATATTGGGAGTGTATAAAGCGAGTCTATATGTTAATAGATGATATAATTTCTCCATTAACACATTTTGTACTTCCCTTCAATAAGTTTTGCAAGATTGCATTTAATAAGTCAGAGTATAATAGAAACTCAAGTGAAAAATGGTGTCTCCTGTATTGCATTCTGTCTGTATGATAAAATATTATAAATATGTGACTCAGAAAAGGGTATTGGAGGTGTTGAGTGAGCCTCGTATATTGCATTGAGCAGTAGTCTGCAAGCAAATTTTTAGTTATGCAAATTATGAAATCACTATTTTTGCTGAAAACTTTATATGATTTTAAAGTAAATATTATTTTATCTTTTCCTCAAATTCAATACTCCCATATTTTCATTATATATTCACCTGGGGTACTCTAAAGAAAGGTGATGTTGGAGTGTTCTAATTTAAAATGTCAGTGAATGCTCGTGTATTCTGATATGTTAGGAGAGAGGTTCCTCAAACATATATTCAATTCATTTTATCAAACTGCTTTCATCTATGAAAAGATTTAGAATATACTTGCATTATCCTGGTGAATAATAAATCACATTTGTTCTATATTTGTCTGTTTAAAAGACTTACAAAAAAGGGGTTATCTGATCTGAATGTGACTTGTATAGGCTTCATGGAATGCAAGGTACTTGTGCATAAGTATGTCTCCTTGCTTTGGAGTACTTTTCCATCATTTTTTTGCTCTAGTTCCCTTTATCTACACTCATTTGTGGTATGTCTCTTTGCTTTGGAGTACTTTTCCTTAATTTCTCGTTCCAGTTTCCTTAATCTACGCTCATTTGTGGTATGCGTGAGACGAATTTCTGTGTATATGATATAAAACAGTCGGGAAATCATTGATATACTGGACTTGTTGCCCAAGTTACCAAAAAACTAAAACTCTTTGATTATGTTTTGTCTTTATGTCCTAATTTCTAATCTTGTGAATGTTTATATTACTTTAGCCAGTCATAATATATCTATTTTATAGTAATTGAAACCTCCTGTGAAATGTTTTTAGGTTTTTTAAAAAGGGCATCTCTCATTTTTGGTAACAAGTCCAATATCTTGAATAATGGGGTATATATATATATTTTTTTTTATGTATAGTAGTTATTATGAATATTATATATAGATTTCCAACTTTTTGTTGATGAAGTTTTCTTTTTGTATAAAGATATTTTTTGAGTTCTGACTCTTCACTGTGAAGTTTAGAACTGGCATTGCAAAGCTTCGGTCTGCAATAGGTGTACACATCACTACATAGGTGTAAGCCCTGCACTTGGAAGAAATAAAAATATGTTGTTACTGTATATTAGAGTTTTATATTCCAGTTCTCATCTATTACTATTTCATTAACATCGCAGGGTGTTTATGTGACGAACAAAGTTGTTGTTGTTCCCTAAGCTGCCTAGTCAAACAGCCCCGACCATTTAGGCAAGACCACTGAAAATCTAGGTCTTTCCCACAGAGCTCTTATGAAAAGCTGTTCATTTTGCATTCAATGAAGAGCCTTGTAGCCCCCACTCAAAACAGTTTGTTAAAAAAAAAAAAAAATCTGGTCAAAGAAAATGAAACTACAGGAATCCGAATTGCTTAGAAGCACCATAGTCCAATAAAGAAAACTTACATTTACTTCTGGAAGTACTGAAATAATATGGAAATAAATATAATTTCATACCAGCGAAGGCTGATATTCTTTACAACAATATGCAAATATGCAATTGTTCCCTGTCAGAGGGAAAACTGTCACAGAATCTCTTGTCATTCATATTTGCATATCATAGGAAACGGTACGCTAATGACTTCTGATACGGGATGGTAATAGTTATGGAGGCGTCAATGCCTCGGAACACCTTCCTAATAAAATGTTATCTATAAAAGTATTCAGCATATAAAATGAAATTATCAAATCCTTCACAAAATAACAGAAAAGATACAGAGACTTTGGCAGTATACTTAGATGTTCACGATACAGCTGTGTTACTGTCGTTTAATAATCTCCTTCATTTCTTTATTACTCTGTGATATAGAACTTGCCTGTAAATGAATATACAGTAAATGGCCATTAGAATATATATGTGGAAAAAGGACGATTTGTTTAAGGTTTTCCTCATACAAAGAACCAATATTGCATCAACCAACTTATCTCCTATTTGTGTGTGCGTATATACTGTGTGTATATATATATATATATATATATATATATATATATATATATATATATATATATATATATATATATATATATATATATATATATACACTCAGCTCGCTTTTTACGCATTTTTAAAATACATGAAATTAGAATAACGCCCCCCAAAAATAATAGTAAAACAATATGAAACACACGAATATCACCCGCACAAAAAATTCGAAAAAATTTTCATTTTAGTAAATAAGCAACCACCTCGGAGGATCTTTCCTGCCATGCTGCCACGTGCTTCAGTGTCTCTTTACCCAACATACTGCGTGAATATGTCTCTTGTTCTAACTGTGTTTGTGTTAAGGTTTGTGTTTTCAGTTCTATTATATTTTTACAGATTATATACTGTACTATCATGGCCAGTATACGCCCAGGAGAAGACTGTGGAAGTGCTTCTACTCCCAAAAGAGCGAGAAAGGCAATAAGCTTTGAAGTAATATTGCAAGTGTTGGCCCGTTATAAGCGTGGTAAGAGTACGGTCGCCATTAAACAGGCGATGCATCTCACTGAAAGCACGCTGCACACTATCCATGAAAATGCAGAAAAAATAAAAAAAAGTGCAAAAGCTGGTGTTAGTGTAACTGCGGCTAAGTCCTCATATGAGCGATTGGATATTATGGAGAGAATGGAAAAAACGCTAGGTACGTGGATGAGCATTAAGAACAAACAAAAAAAAAAAACACTTGCTGTAATATCGTCAGGGATAAAGCGTGCGAGAGCACATCAGCTGATATGGAGGCAGAAAAACGTTTGCAGATAGAGGTTCGTTCTCTCCAATAATTCTCCTTAGATCTTATTATTATTATTATTGGCGATAATAATTTTCCTTTGATGATGATTATGGAGATTATTATCATTACTATTATTATTATTATTATTATTATTATTATTATTATTATTATTATTATTATTATTATTATTATTATTGTTATTATTATTATTATTATTATTATTATTATTATTATTATTATTATTATTATTATTAAGGGCTCATCATTGTTTGTACATCTGTTGGTGTATTTACTTTAATATCTGTGTACAGTGCCCCTCCCTAGTTTGCTGGGACAAAGAGAGTGCGGGGTTGGGTTGGGTAGAATAGAGAGAGAGAGAGAGAGAGAGAGAGAGAGAGAGAGAGAGAGAGAGAGAGAGAGAGAGATCTTTAATTAACTCTTGTTCATTCAACCAAAACTATGTTATTTATTGTAACAATAATGGTTTAATTACAAATTCGTAATAATAATGATAATAATAATAATAATAAAAATAATAATAATAATAATAATAATAATAATAATAATAATAATAATAATAATAATAATAATAATCTGTCTATCTATCTACCTTGGCTGTTTCCCCCTTTAACTGGGGGGTAGCCGACATCAAGAAAGGAAAACAATAAGGGGATTACTTTGCTCTATGGGCAATGACGAGAGCTAGCAACCGATCAGATAACACTGCTGGAGTGTCACAGCCCATCCTCCCGGCTCTTCCACAACCTGCGTCGCTTCACAACTGCCAACTCCTCCTACTGCCCCTATCACAGGGCTACCTCTGTAAGATGCAGCCCCGTGGTAACAGCAGATGCCCATCAGAGCTGCGTCACAATCGCTCGCCACTCATTCCTATTCCTAGCACGCTCGCTTGCTTCCCTCACATCCATCCTCCTATCATTCAGGGCTCTCCTTACTCCATCCATCCATCCAGACCTAGGCCTCCCTCTAGCATTTCTCCCATCAACTCTCGCATTCATCACCTTTTTCAGCAGCCTTTCATCATCCATCCTTTCCACATGACCAAACCATCTCAGAATATTCATATCTACTCTGGCTGCAATTTCTCTCCTCACACTCGTTCTTGCTCTCACCACTTCATTCCTAACCCTATCCAATCGAGATACAGCAATCATACTCCTCAGGCATTTCTTCTCAAACACATTTAGTTTCCGTCTCTCACTTACTTTCATACCCCATAACTCTGATCCATACATCACAGTTGGCACAACCACTTTCTCATACAAAACTTTCTTAACATTCATTTCCAACCCTCTATTCTTCATCACTCCTTTCAATGCACCCAACACTTTACATCCTTCAGTCACTCTGTGACACACATCTGCTTCCACTCCACCATTTGCAGCTATAACCGAACCTAAATACTTAAACTGATTAACCTCCTCAAGTGTCTCTCCATTCAACTTGACATCCAATCCAGCACCATCCTCATTTCTTGTACACCTCTTAACCTTACTCTTTCCCACATTCACTAGCAACTTCCTTCTCTCACACACCATTCCAAATTCTGACACTAACTGACACAGCTTTTCCTCTGAATCTGCCACCACCACAGTATCATCTGCAAACACCAACTGATTCAGCTCCCACTCATTATCATCCCCATCTACCATTCTCAAACCTCGACCACGCACTCGCTCATTCACCTCTCTTACAACTCCATCAATATACAAATTGAACAGCCATGGTGACATCACACATCCCTGTCTCAGTCCCACACTCACTGGAAATCACTCACTCACTTCATTCCCCACCCTAACACAAGCTCTACTGCCCTCATACAAACTCTTCACTGCATGCAACAATTTACCATTAATTCCATATAATCTCAATACATTCCACATAGCCTCTCTATCAACTCTATCATAAGCTTTCTCCAGATCCAAAAATGAAAAATACACATCCTTACCCTTTGCTAAATATTTCTCACATAACTGCCTAACTATAAAAATTTGATCTATACAACCTCTACCTCTCCCAAAACCACTCTGCACTTCCGCGATCACATGTTCTGTCTTATCCCTAATCCTATTAACCAGTATCCTACCATACACTTTTCCTACCACACTCAACAAACTTATACCCCTAAAATTACTGCATTCATACACATCTCCCTTACCTTTGTATAGGGGCACTATACAGGCAATCACCCATTCCACTGGCACAAGTGACAACATAAAGCATATATTAAACACTCTCACTAACCATTCCAGTGCAGTCACACCCCCCTTCATTCAACATCTCCGCTCTCACACCATCCATTCCAGGTGCTTTACCTGCTTTTGCTTCATACGATGCCCTTTTCACCTCCTCTTTTGTAATCTCTCTCTCATTTTCATCTCCCATTACTGGCCCTTGAACCCCCCCCCCCCACTGCCACTATAGCTGCCTCTCTATCTTCCTCAACATTCAGCAAGCACTCAAAATATTCTGCCCATCTTTTCCTTGCATCGTTCCCTCTTAACATCTGTCCATTCACATCTTTCACTGTCTCTTCCATCCTCGATCCACCCTTCCTTACACTCTTCACTTCTTTCCAAAACTTCTTTTTATTCTCCTCATATGACCTACTAAAATCCTGTCCCCACCTAACATTTGCCAACCTCTTCTCTTCCTCTACCTTCCACTTGATTTCCACATTTTTATCCCTATATCTTTCATACTTCTCCCTACTTTTACACTGCAGCCATTCCTCAAAAGCCCTCTTTTTCTCTTCCATCTTCATCTTCACCCCTTCATTCCACCACTCGCTGCCCCTCCTCATGCCACCTCCAACAAACCTCTTTCCATACACATCACTTGCATATCCCACAAAGCATTCTTTCATCAACCCCCATTCCTCCCCTAACTCCCCAACTTCTCTTTCTTTCACCCTGTCATATGCCACTCTCAACTTGTCCTGATATTCCTATCTCTTCTCTGGCTTTTTCAACTCTTCCACCTTCACTAATTCCCTTCTACATCCCCCCACACTATTTCCCCACTCTTTTGCTACTACCACTTTTGCTTCAACCAAAAAGTGATCAGACATCCCAGCAGCCACACCCCTGGATGCATGTACATCTTTCACTCTACCAACCATGCTCTTTGTTACCAACACATAATCCATAAATGCTCTTTCTTTCACCCTTCCATTTGCCACTCTCATCCATGTATACTTATTTATTAACTTCTTCTTAAATAAACTATTACCTATTACCAACTCTTGCTCCACACACATATCTAACAGTCTCTCGTCACTCTCATTCCCACCTGGTACCCCATACTTTCCTACAACACCTTCTATCTCTCCATCACCAACTCTGGCATTCAAGTCACCCAACACAACTACATAGTTCTTTCTACTCAGACCATCCACACATCTAGTTAACTCATTCCAGAATTCATCCCGCTCTCCCTCACTTCTCTCACATCCTGGCCCATACGCACTAACAAAAGCCCAACATTCCCTTCCTATCCTAGCCCTCACCCACATCAGCCTATATGACACTTCTTCCATTCCACTACCTGAGTTACCATCCATTCACTCAGCAATAATGCCACACATTCTCTCGTTCTCCCCCTTTCAACCCCAGACACCTTACCCGTCACATCACCAAATGCCACTTCTCCTTTTCCTTTCATCTTCGTCTCACATAATGCCAATACATCCATCCTCCTCCTACCAAACATATATCCAATCTCACATCTTTTGTTCTCTATCGTACTACAACCACGCACATTTAGACACCCCAAAACTAGAGTTTGGGGAGAAGTTATTCTCCCCTCTACTCCCCTTCTTCTTTGGCATCTCGCAGGAGGTTGATACAAGGGGGGGATTCCTAGTCCCCCAGCTCCGTCCACTTTTAGTCGCCTTTTACGACATGCAGGGAATACGTTGAGGCCATTCTTTGATGTTGTGCCTGCCACCACAGGGCACTGTTGTGCCTGCCACCACAGGGCACTGTTGTGCCTGCCACCACAGGCACTGCTCGCCACGACAGGGCACTGCCCGCCACCACAGGGCACTGCCCGCCACCACAGGGCACTGCCCTGTAAATAATAATAATAATAATAATAATAATAATAATAATAATAATAATAATAATAATAATAATAATAATAATCTCCACAATCATCATCAAAGGAAAATTATTGTTGCCAATACTAATAATACTAATAATAATAATAATAATGATAATAATAATTATAATAATAATGATAATAATAATAATATCTAAGGAGAATTTTTGGAATAGACATCATGAAAGTAATGCAGAGGTATATTAAACCCCAGCAGAGAATTGGATATTCACTAAACATCTTTTATAATTTCTTCACATCTGACAGGTCATTACACTCTCCATCTGTTTCTCTTTACAGTCTGATAAAGGCTGTTTTATTTAATCATTTTTTGGCCAGTCCTAGTGTCACAATCATAAAAAAAAAAAAAAAAAATTTTCTCCCCCACAAACAATCCACGATGCACTGAATTCGAGATAGGTGAACCGCGATATAGCGAGGGATTACTGTATGTATGTATATGTATATATATATATATATATATATATATATATATATATATATATATATATATATATATAATATATATATATATATATATATATATATATATATAATATATAATATATATATATATATATATATATATATATATATATATATATATAATATATATATATATATATATATATATATATATATATATATATATATATATATATATATTTATATATATATATAGGGAGTGACTATTATCACCAAACAGTGATATTACAGTTGACGTTATTATCACCATCCCATAAAGGCAATTGAGAAGTAACAATAAATTATTTTAGATTCTCGGTGAAAATACCGAAAAACATATTATAACCAACTGGTGATAACAAAGCCACTGTTCTGTTCACTGTGCGGTGACTAGGTTAAGTTAGCTTAGGTTCTTTTCACTGTGCGATGACTATAATGGAATCAGTAATATCACTTTACGGCGATAATACACATAGCCATATATATATATATATATATATATATATATATATATATATATATATATATATATATATATATATATATATATATATATATATATACAGTGAATCCCCATAAAACATCGGTTTTCGAGCTACCTGGCTGGTACGGTAAATTACAACTGCGCGCCAAAACAGTTTGTGAGTGCATCGGACGAATACACAGCTAGCAGCACAGCTATATTCATATTTATCAAGTTAATGGCTTTATCTATTTATTTTTTTTATATATTTGGTTATATTGAATTAAAAATAAACAAACACATAGCTGTAAATACAATTTTATTTAAAATACACACGAATACAGCTGTATTTGTATCTATCAAGTTACTGGCTTTATTTATTTACATGTTTAAAAATTTGGTTATATTGAAGGATTATATTGAATTTAAAAGACAAAGAAAACCAAACACAGCTGTAAATACGATTTTAACGAAATACAAATGAATACGCAGCTAGCAGCACAGCTGAATTCATATTTATCAATTTAATGGCTTTATTTTTTTATTTGGTTATACTGAAGGATTATATTGAATTTAAAAAAATATCAAAAACATAGCCATTATTACGATTTTATTTGAAGTAGTTTGTTGAGGATCATGTAAGAATCCGGTGTGATATGGCATTTGAAAAAGAAGACGCACAGCTCATTTTACTTTAACCAGCCACAATGTGTCTCGTTTTCATCTGCTCTCTTGTTCGTTTCGCTCATTACTGATATTACTATGTCTCCCAAGAATAGTGGTGATAGTTATGATGGCAGTGCTGCGAAGAAAAGAAAAGCCATCACCATGGGAATTAAAGTTGAAATAGTAAAACGGTCAGAAAAAGGTGCGAAAGTGAAAAGTTTGTAGCCAGTCGGGGTTGGTTTAATTGATTTAAAGAGTTGTTCTAATTTGCATAACCTATGGGTACAAGGTGAAGCTGCTAGCTAGTGATGATGAGAAAGCAGCAAAAGTTTCCCATTGTGTTAGCAAAAATAATTAGGGAGGGGGGCTACCATCCCTTGCAATACCATTTTCCACTTATAAGTAGACATGTAAATGAACAAATATGTAAGAAGGTAATATATACACTTTCAGTGAACAGAAATATATCTAACAAGTGAACAGACAATAATAGTAATAATAATAATAATAATAATAATGATAACAATAGTAGCAATGCTAAAATTAATGATGATAATAGCAAAAATAATGATACTAAGTAGAGCATTAGCAATAAATTTCGCATTAAGATACCTAACCTGGAGACATGAGAGTAAATGTAAGATATATTGTACTGTAGTTTTGTATTATTGTAGTTATTTAATATTTTTATATTAAGTATACTGTACATGTAGTGTAGTTTTACTATATCTTACAACAAGAACTTAGATTTCTTCTATAGACTATGCACTGTATGTTCTTTTGCCTATCTAGACTCACCTGCCCCAGTCTTCTCAGACCTAGGTTCGAATAAGTTAGTTGTCAGGAACGGAACCCTGATGTAAAGTGGGGTCCCCCTGTGTATGTGTATATATATATATATATATATATATATATATATATATATATATATATATATATATATATATATATATATATATATATATATATATATATATATATATATATATATATATATATATATATATATATATATATATATATATATATATATATATATATATATATATATATATATATATATATATATATATATATATATATATATATATATATATATATATATATATATATATATATATATATATATATATATATATATATATATATATATATATATATATATATATATATATATATATATATATATATATATATATATATATATATATATATAGTAATCCCTCGTTTATCACGGGGGTTCAGTTCCAGGACCGGCCGCGATAGGTTTGAATTTCCACGAACTAGGAACACCTTAAAAAAAAGTTGTTTGTTTTTTACACTTTTTCCACGAGTACAAAGAAGATTACGATAAGAAAAGAACATCATCATCATTATATATATATATATATATATATATATATATATATATATATATATATATATATATATATATATATATATATATATATATATATATATATATATATATGCATTTATTATCCTACTAGGAATCCTGTTCCATGCATCAGCTACTCTACGGTATTACCAAGCCAATTTTCACCAATTTCCCTTCTGGACCTAAATTTATCAACCTTAAATCCATTACCCATTACGAATTCTGGTTTGATCATGAATTTTTAAAACTATTAATTATCACCTTTGTAATGATCTGTCAGATGTGAAGGGATTATGAAAGATGTGCAATGAATATGCAGCTCTCTGCTGGGTTTTAATATACCTCTGCATTACTTACATGATGTCTATTCCAAAAATTCTCCATAGATATTATTATTATTATTATTATTATTATTATTATTATATTATTATTATTATTATTACACTCTCCATCTCTGTTTCCCTTTACAGCCTGATAAAGGCTGTTTTATTTTATCATTTTTTGGCCCATCCTGGTGTCACAATAATCTTTTTTTTTTTTTTCGGAAAAAAAATCCGCGATACAGTGAATCTGCGATAGGTGAACCGCAATATAGCGAGGGATTACTGTGTATATATATATATATATATATATATATATATATATATATATATATATATATATATATATATATATATATATATATATATATACAGATACTCCCTTGCTTACAAAAGAGTTGAGCTCCAGAAGTCCTTTCATAAGTAGAATTTTTGCAAGTTGTGTTTAGGTAAAAAAAAATTAGGTAGAGTACATACATGTGCAATACAGTACAGTATGTAAACTAAAAACCACTTAACTTCTACATAAAGTATAAACTATACAGTATAAATGAATTTTAATACCATAATAATAACAACTTATCTCATAGTAGGTTGGCCATGGCACCAGCCGCCAGTTGAAAGACTACGACTGAAGGTATTAGGATGCAACTAGGACTGGTCCAGACAGTTCCAGGTTGAGTCTTCCTTCAGGACGGTTCTTTCCTCATGCCTACATCTACACTGAATATTCTGGTATATTCATTACACATCTCTTGCTATTCCATTCATTTGACAAGTCACAACATTCTGCACATCTGTCTCTTTTACTTTCCTTTTCCTCACATTTTGTCATTATTTATGGAAGGTTCACAATTAAAGGCCCCCAGTACCCGGCATAGTGGGGTGCGAAGAATCTCCGGGGATTGTGTTGACTCCACCATTGGCTTGAGGGCAGACACGCCTGGTGGTAGTAATGGTTCTGCTCTTAACCTTGCACCTCCCAATAGATCTGCTTCTTTCACTCTTCACTATTCAAACATTCGTGGGCTGAACTCTAATCTTTCATCTGTGGAACAGCACTTGGGCACTTTCCTCCCTAACCTCCTCCTCCTATCTGAAACCCAGTTGTCTATAAATGCTTCCACTGACCCATTCCAAATCTCCCACTATAATCTGTATACTCGTTTTTGTTCCAAAGGTGGGGTCTGTGCATACTGCAATATTAACACTCCTACTGTGAGGCTCATGGACCTTGAATCTCCTGACTTTGATGTTCTCTGGCTAAAAGTCTATCTCTCCACTACCACTATCTTCCTTTGCTTCTGCTACTGTTCTCCAAAGTCCACCGAGTTTGTGTCTTTGAATATCTCTCCTCGTGCCATGAGTCCTTGCTATCTTCTCACCCACATGCCGAAGTTCTCTACATTGGAGACTTCAATGTACACCATAGTGAGTGGCTTCATTCTTTTCACACTGATGTGGGAGGAAGCGAGGCCCTAGCTTTCTCTATTACTCACGATCTGGAGCAAATTATCAAACATCCTAGTCACGTTCCTGATCGTCACGAACATGCTGCAAACACTCTTGACCTATTTTTTACATCTAACCCTTCAAACTACTCTTATTCTGTGCTTTCCCCTCTTGGTAAATCTGACCACTCTATGATCTCTGTCTCTTCCATTTTCGCTCCCCCACCACCAATCCCTCCTACTCAATGCCGCTTTTGGCACTTCGAGCGAATCCTAATGAAAATTTGCGTAACTTTCACTTTGACTTCCCATGGGATGACTACTGCTTTCGGTCCCGCAACCCTGATCGGGTAGCTCTAAAAGTTGCCGAGATCATGACCGTGAGAATGGAGGCGTACTTCCCTCTTCTACAAAAACTTTTTCTCCCCCTAAACCTTGGTTTGACCGTGCCTGCTCCATGGCTATCCAGGCTAGGAATCAGGCTCACCGATCTTACCAAGCCTCTCCTTCCGATTTAACTCAGTCTTTTCCCCTCTCTAACCCTATGCCCTCCCTTATCCTTTCTTCAGGCAAAGTTCATAAGGTTCTTCGCTCGCTAAAGACAAACAAGGCATCTGGTCCCGATGGTATCCCTGCAAGGTTACTTAAGGAGTTTGCAGATGAACTGGCTCCCGTGCTTTGCCGTCTTTTTCACCTCATTCTGTCAACCAGTATCTATCCTTCATCTTGGAAGCATGCTCTAGTTCAACCTGCTCCTAAGAAGGGTGGCCGCTCTATTCCTTCTAACTACCAACCTATTGCTCTAACCTCCTCTATTGCTAATGTTTTCGAAACTTTGCTCAATGCTCACTGCTTGAAATGCCTTGAATCTAACTCACTTATCTCCGATCACCAGTACGGCTTCCGCAAGGCAAGCTCCACTTGTGATCTCCTGTCCTATCTTACTCATGTATGGTCATTTTCTCTGAGGAACTATGGGGAATAATTTGTCGTCACCCTTGATATCTCTAAGGCTTTTGACAGAGTCTGGCATAAGGCTCTGTTGGCCAAACTCCCTGCCTATGGCTTTACCCCTTCTTTCTGTTCTCTGATTTCCAGTTTTCTTACTGACCGTTCTATATCTGTAGTTGTTGATGGCGCGACATCTAGCCCTTTCTCTGTTTCCAGTGCTGTTCCACAGAGCTCTGTTCTTTCACCTACTCTCTTCCTTCTCTTCATCAATGATCTTCTACAATCCCCATCTTCCTCTCTTCTTCATGCGTATGCCGATGATTTACCCTTCACTTTTCCTCTGCCTTTTCTTCACAACCTTCATCTGTTACTCGTAATCAATCTCGTATCACTCTTTCTTCTACTCTTAACTCTGATTTGCAGAGAGTATCTGAATGGGGCACTCAAAATTTAGTTAAATTCATTGCCTCCAAGACACAGTTTCTGGATATCTCTTTATCTTCTTCTCCTAACCCTATTGTCTTCGAAACTAATGAAATTTACCCTCTTAACTCTATCAATATATTAGGAATCCATATAGCCTCTAACTTGTCTTGGAGGAATCACATATTCCAAATTTCTAAATCTTCATCCAAAAAATTGGGGGTTTTCTTTCATTTTCGTCATTACTTTTCCTCATTGCAGTTACTTAAAATTTACAAAGGTCTTATCCGTCCCTGCTTAGAATACTGCTCACACATCTGGGGTGCTTCTTCCTTTACTTATCTTCTTGATAGGGTTGAATCTAAGGCAGTCAGTCTCATTAATGATCCTTCTCTTACTTCTAACCTGGATTCTCTCTCTCTTCGCCGTAAGGTATCTTCCCTTTCGTTTTCCTATCGCTACTACTTCCATCGCTGCTCTGATGAGTTGGCGAGTTGCATCCCTCCTCCACTGCCGAGGCCGCGTAACACTCGCCAAGCGGCCTCATCTCACAGGTACTGTGTGGAGATTTGTAGCTCGCGGATTGGTCGGTGCAGCGACTGCTTCTTCCCATCTACCTCCAGACTCTGGAACTCTCTTCCTCCTTCTGTCTTTCCTAATTCTTATGACCTTTCATCCTTCAAAAAGCAGATCTATCGTCATCTCAAAGCCTAATCCTCCATATCTCTGGGTCCTCTTTACTTTGACTGTTTTTTCTGTCTGTCGTTTTCCTTTGTGTGACATTACCTCATCTCTGCCTTGCCCTTAACCTTTTTCTTTTGCTTCGTCTTGGTATTTTCTCGTGCCCAGGCCTTTATTGATGAGGGCAGTTTCTGCCTGTCCCGGTGTCACACTCTTAAAAAAAAAATACAGCACAATACAGAAATACAAATATTAATATTTGAATCGATAATGAGTAGGAATTTATATCTGCCAATATTTGTAACTCGGTTGTCCATAAGTAGGAGAGCATCTGCACTGTGTGTATATATATATATATATATATATATATATATATATATATATATATATATATATATATATATATATATATATATATATATATATATATATATATATATATATATATATATATATATATATATATATATATATATATATATATATATATATATATATATATATATATATATATATATATATATATATATATATATATATATATATATATATATATATATATATATATTTATTATATATATATATATATATATATATATATATATATATATATATATATATATATATATATATATATATATATATATAACCAAGTAAGAACATTACATATGTGAAAACATGAATCATTTTTTTTTTACCCCGACCGGGACTCGAACCTAGGACTTATGATTACTAAGTCAAGGCGCTACCACTACACCACAGAAGGTTAAAAGGAATCCAACCTTATAGCTTATATCTGCTATACTTAGGAATGAACGCATTCTAACTGAATGCCACTATTTTCATATTACAGATTCCCCAACCTCACTCGTGGCTTCATTTTAGCATTTAATTCAATTCCCAATCTCATTCGGGCCATGAAATAACCAATTAAGCACATTGCATATGTGAAAACATGAATCATTTTTTTTTACCCCGACCGGGACTCGAACCTAGGACTTATGATTACTAAGTCAAGGCGCTACCACTACACCACAGAAGGTTAAAAGGAATCCAGCCTTATAGCTTATATCTGCTATACTTAGGAATGAACGCATTCTAACCGAATGCCACTATGTTCATATTACAGATTCCCCAACCTCACTCGTGGCTTCATTTTAGCATTTAATTCAATTCCCAATCTCATTCGGGCC